>JAFVLL020019950.1:0-30000 GCA_021397915.2 Tor tambroides | reverse complement strand
TTCCTGTGCTCTACTTTCTTCTGATGAATTTGATTGGACCTCTGTGCTGGCACTCAATCTGACATATTAAGCTATGACAACCAAAATCCTAACTGGAAGAAAAGCTACTTTTCTGAGTAGTATAAGTTTATATGTTTATAAGGCTGCATGAATTTAATTTAAATTAATTTATACAGTAAAAATGCTGAAGAAAATTCAGATTTGCATCATAGGGATAAATTACATTTAAAATATTCATATAGAAAACTGTTGCTTTAAATTGTAATAATATTTCAGAATATTATTGTTTTTACCGCCTTGGTGAGCATAAAAGAAACACTAATAATCTATTTTTAACCAACACTACTATTCAAAAGTTTAGGACGTTAAGATTTATTATTATAATTTCGATAATGTTGTTGTTGTTTTTGCAAGAAATTAATACTTTTATTTAAGGGACATATTAAATTGAACAAAAGTGTCAGGAAATATATTTATAATGCAAAAACAAACAAACAAACAAATAAATAAATAAATGTTTTCAACAGTGATTTTATTTATTTATTTATTTATTTATTCATTTATTTATGTCAGAAGCACATTAGCATATTGGAATGATTTCTGAAGGATCATGTGACACTGAAGACTGGAGTAATGATGCTGAAAATTCACCGTGGCACCACAGAAATAAATTACAGTTCGCAATATATTAAATTAGAAAACTGTTATTTTAAATGGCAATAATATTTAATAATATTCCAACATTTTTGATAAAACAAAAAATGCAGTCTTGATGAGCGAGCAATAAACAAACAAACAAATAAATAAATAAATAAATAAATAAATAAATAAATCCCAACCCCAAACTTTTGAATGGTAACTTTAATAATGATAGAACCTTTCTGTATATTAATATTTCTTGCAAATGTTAAGAGGTCTCATCATAATAAAGTGTGAATTTGTGTACATTCACACCCAGTGTCCTTGTCTCAACCCGAAATCTTCACACCATCACCTTCAAACATCTACGAGGATGGTTCTCTGACAGCTTTACTAACAGCCCTATCCTGCAGGAGCTTGTTCTCCAGACAGCCTGCTGTAATAGCCTTCTGACGGCACCCTTGTAGCTCATTCATGAATACGTCTTGACCTAGTAAGGCCAAAGAGGCTATTAACAACCCTGATTGCTTCCTGCAGGAGAGAGCGTGCTTCAAACCCATCTGTGACATGAAAGGTGACGCAAGTGTCAAGGCTGTGGCCCGCATGATACACTGATATACACTTTAAGAGTAATTGCCTGAAACCGTCGCACCCTTGAGGGACATCCTAACCCTTGCTTAAACAATTCAACTGCCTTTCAAGTGGCTTATGAGAAATTCAGCCTGCTGATGTCTGCTTGAGGTCTTGCTCTCGTGCCAATCGTCAGTCTCCACGAGGACTTGACAGCATCGAATTAAAGGCTGCGGCTCAGTTCAAGGGTGAAAGGTGAAGGGAAACGAATATTGTTTGAGGTTATAGCATTGGCTAGTTCTCCACTGATAGACATTCAAACCCTTGAAAAAGTTTGCTTAATTGTTCTGTATGTGCACTTGTAGTGTACTTCAAGTATTAAAAGTATATTAGGTTACACTTTATTTTAAGGTGTCTTTGTTATAGTGTAATTATACATTTAAGTACTGAGTAATATTAATTAACTACATATATTAACTATATGGTTAGGATTACGATTAGGGTTTGGGTTGCTTGCATGTAATTATGTATAATTTATTGTTATTATAATAGTATGTACATGTAACATATGTAACAATGATACCTTAAAATAAAATGTTACCGTATATTATAAAAAAAACAATAAAAAAACAACAACTCTATTTGCATATAAAATAATATTAATAAAATAAAAGGCCATTTGAGAGAGACAGAGACACTTTCACGATTTTCTTAACACACTTAAGTATGCATTTAAAAAGTGCATTTTGTAATAATGCAGTAATAATGTCGTAATAACATAGTAATAAGTAATATTTTGTTAATCTTTTTGTAAATCTTTGAATTTTAATAATCTTTCAATAGTTGTACTTTAAAGTACACTTAGTCTGACTAACATATACTAAAGCACATGTAAAACATGATTATAATTTTAACTGTACTGTGTTAATTGCTAACTTCATCTTTATAAATGTGTAATTACAAATATATTTAAATACATGACATTCAAGTATATTTCAGTATTTCAGTGACAATATAAATAATTATGAAATACATAAAGACATACTTAAACCCTACTTGGGTAAAAAAAAAAAAAAAACAGCTAACTGCACTGAATACACATTATAATACATATATGAACTATTATACATTTCATTAAATTGCAATAACTACTTAATAAGTAATAAATATGTTAAAGTCTATTGTGTACTTCCATTGGGAAAAAAAACAAAAAAAAATGCTTATGGATTTCAATGCTATTGCTAATGCTAATGCTAACAGAACATGTTCTTCAGAGGTAGAATTCAGATATTTTGCTATTCAATCAAACCTTAAAATGAATGAATGAATGAATGAATAAATGTTCTCCAGAGGTAGAATTGAGATATTTTGCTATTCAATCAAACACTTACATGTAATAAATAAACAAATAAATAAATAACATGTTCTTTAGAGGTAGAATGGAGATGTTTTGCTGTTAAATCAAACATTTACGACTTAAGTTCATGTATATATCCCTTGGACGCAGGAAATGATTTTTCCAGACAATCACTCTTTTAATTTCAAACTCAACATTTCATCTATTTTGAATAAACTTAGCATTTCATAAGCACAAACAAGATGAACACACGTTTACTGTATATCTGCACCTACTTCTCTCCCAGTGTAATTCCAGTAAATTGCAGACTGTTTATTATAGATAGACAGAACGAGTCTCAGTTTGTTTCCTGTAGCCAGAGAGGACAATAACATGCATTACTGTCTCATTTTAAAATGTTGTGCCTGAAATGCTAAATAGGACGCCGTGTATGAAACAGGATATTGTTGTTGGCTCCTCGTCTTGCTCTGCCATTGTGTTTTGTGATTGTGCAAACAAATCTCCCACTGCTGTTTACATTAAGAAGCGAACAGGCACATATTATTCCTACTGTAGAACTGAGGCCAGTGATCAGAGATGTAGATAAGTATATGAGGTCTTTAACTAGATCAATACATAACAGCTAAAACTGACAGCTAAATTGATTATATGTTCAAATGTATTCACATGACTGTAAATAAAGTGGTAATAGTGTTAACACTTACATATTGCACTTTAGCTGATTAATTAATTATGTCATTCCCTTGTTACATATTTTCCCCCATGTTTCTCATTTGTGTGAGCTTTAGTATACATTTCTTTACATTATATAGATCATTTCAGGCAAATACCACAGTTATTAGCATGTAATAACTAACATTTCGAAAAGTCATGAGACCTCCTTCCGATATCCTAAGAAGCTTTCAGAATCTTCCAGTACTTTTCCTTCTAATGACACTGGTTGCTGAAACCAGCATGGAATTTTGGTGTTTTAAGTACTTTTGTCCTAATTTATTTGCTTATAATTATTTATTACTTATTTTGTTATAATAACTTGTGATTAGAGGTATGACTAAATAATATTTTGCTCGTTACACATTCGGTACACACATGTAACACACGAATACCTACAAAAAAAGTCTCTTAGTATGAAGTCCGAAACCCAGGAAGTCTGTTATTTTGAATTTCCTCTGCAAGTTTTGTGCCTTTTTTTTTTTGCCATTTTCAGGTGTTATATTTAAACAAACTACTCCTAGAGATTTAAACAGATCAACACCAAATTCGGTCAGTGTATTCTAAAGGCCTTTGTGATCTTACTTTGCGAAGATCTTGAGCTTTCGTTTAAGGGCGTCTCCGTAACGGCCTGACAAACTTCAACGTGACAAACTTTTGCCATGAAAGAGGAAGTTGTTACAATATAATTCAGGCATACGATGTCTGATCTGCCTCAAACTTCACGTTTCATAAGAGTCCTTCCTGAACACATACCCATGCCCATATTCAGTTACAGTCATAGCGCCATCTGTTGGCTACAGGAAGTGAAATGTTTTACAAACTCCTCCTAGTGTTTTAATGACATCAATATTATGTTTGATCAGTCTAATCTAGAGGCCTTTGGGATGTTAAATTGTGAAGGTCTTGAGTTTTTGTTAAAGGGCATATCTGTGGCGACCTGACAAATTTTGATGTTTCGCCATGGAAAAGTAAGTTGTTGTAACTCAGCCATACAATGTCTTATCTGCCCCAAACTTCACGTTTTATAAGAGTCCTGGCCTGAACACATCTATATTACAATATGCAGTTATAATCATAGTGCTACCTGTTGGCAACAGGAAATATCATGTTTTACACTAATTTTAACATACCATGTTCCATCTGCACCTACCTTCACATTTGATTAAAGTTCTGGCCTGAAGTCATCAATATTCAGTTATGGTCATAGCGCCACCAGCTGGCAGCATGTTAATGTTTGGGACATATTAATGACGTTTATATATCCCTCCTATTTTAACCACTTTAAAAGCATATTGCCCACCATTCGCTGTTTCCCTAAAGCCAACGAGTGGCAGTGAGCCTGGGAGCGAGGGCCTTTTCAATGCTGATTGCAGCTTTAATTATTATTATTAATTAAAGCTTTTAGTCATTCAGCAGACACTTTTATCCAAAGCGACTTACAAATGAGGACAATAGAAGCAATATATGATATGATATGATATGATATATGATATATGATATGATATGATGATGATGATGATTTGTTTTATTATAATAAAATAAAATAAATTAAAATAAAAAAGCAATTATGGTGTACATGTCCTGTAGCTGTACATGTACATGTATTTACTTTCCAACAGAATGTCTATTTAATGCAGAAAGATGTATATTGTGGTTAAGTTCATTTTATTTATTTATTTATTTATTTTTTATTTATTTTTTGCATTGCATTGCATTGCATTGCACTGCACTGAATCGGTGCTGCTTTAGTGAAGTTTATTAGATACTCATTTCCTATCAGTATGAGCCTTTATGCCAAACTGAAATATGCACATGACTTTTTAACATTTGCAGATAAGGATTGAACTATACAATGTAAGTTATGTTCTGAGGAAATCAAGTCTGAGATGCATCAAACATCACGCTTATCTGTCAAAGCACTTGAAGCGCTTGATCTAAAGCATGTCTCATCATGTTTATGACAGCTTGGGTCATGCACTTTTCCTGCAGCAGCCCACTCTGAAAGCTCCGCTGTTTTCCAGATTCTTTTTGTCCATAGAAATGCTTATTCACTACCGTAAAATCACATGACAGACTGATGTATTTTCTGTGCACAGTGCGCAAACATGACTAACTGATAATCATTAGTTTGACTAGTTGTTGCAGCCCTACTTGTAATCATTTGAAACAAACCAAATCACATCATTTAAAGCAACTTGGATTTTGTTATGGTGTCCTCTTACCTGCCACTCATCAGGAAACCTGTGACCAATGCGATGAGGATGATGGCCACAATAACAGCGACAGCGATGATGGGCACCTGACCCTGATCACTGGAGGCCGCTACTGCAGGAAAACAGAGAAACAGTTTGAGAGTGCCATTTGAGAGTCCACTTTGTGCCATTTCATCATATTTTTTCTTAAATTATGTGACATGTTAATACAATATTCAGCTGATGTGTGGTTGTAGATGTGCACACTATAAATATGTTTTACAAATTTTAAAAGTTATGGGATCTTTTGAGTCACAAATGCAAAGAATTAAATTAAACTACATAAAAACCCATGTTGGAGCAGCAGAATTCTCCCTGATGTTGTCGCAACTAGTCAAAGACAGTTGTCAACATTTGCTAAAACATTACTAAAATAACAGCTTCCATTGCAATTTTTTGTTATTTTATTGTTTTCTTTGTTTTGATATGCATCAACGTTCTTGAAGTTTGTGTCTCAAGTTTTGAAGTCTATCTACCATCTTCCAAAATATATCTTTCCATATATATTTGCTTTGTAAGGCGATTGAAGCTTCAGAAACAAAAATAGCATCGTTCACTTCCCATATAATCCTATTATATCCTATAATCTATACATAAGTGTCCAAGAAAAAGCATGTGAACCCACTGGATTTGGTTGTTTGTTTGTTTTTTGTTTTTTTTGCATTAATTGGTATAAAATGTCATCTGATCTTTATCCAAGTCACAAGTATAGCATTATATATAACATTTTCTGAATATGTTAACCTTTCACAAGGTTCACTATTCACTCTGAGGACAACCAATAGGCTCATCCACAAATATTACAAATGGTGAAAACATTCACTGATGCTCAAAAATGTACATAGATATGCATAAAATGGAAAATGCAGGTAATGACAATGAGCCAAAGTTTACTTACATTTCCCACAACATTATAAATGTTTAATGGGATGTGTTTAATAAAGACATGAAAGATTATCATTGTTTGTGTTTTGTTAGCTTAAACACATTGTGCTTATCTATACTTGTGACTTTGAGGAAGATCAGACGAGATTGTATGACCAATAATGCAGAAAAACAACAAATTCCAACAAATTGCCATTGTACATATACCAAAATGATAGATCAGTTTATTGTGTTAATAACTGAGCATTTGCTAAGAAATCTGCAGTCGCCGCAATTCATTTATTTGCTGAATGAGGCATTTACTTTGCATTTACTGAACAAACAAATTCAAATTGCCAAAACTTTCAACACAATAGTTGAGAGAACTTAAAATTCTTTATTACTTATGTTCCCCTTTTTCCCCTTCAAATTAGATAAAAAATGTATTTCATAATTTTTCACTTACAGTAAGGGCTTGTTTCAAACTCAAAGCGGCGACTGAACCCTCCGTAGCCTGCAGAGGTGCGTGCTCTGATCTGAAAGATGTACGCTGAGGAAGGTTTAAGGCCATCCACCAAAACATCCGTCTCCTTTGACTTGATGATGGTGTAGCTTGTTTCCTGATCCTACAGAGCCACCAGAAGACAAGAGAAGACAAAAACGGTCAGAGAGGGAGAGAACGAAGGATAAAGGCCTTCCGTCCCATGAGAGAATGGCAAAGTGTGTGTGCTGTGGCCAGTAGTGAGGATCGGTTTCACGGTCTTCATTGGCTTTG
Organism: Tor tambroides; assembly: GCA_021397915.2. NCBI lineage: Eukaryota > Metazoa > Chordata > Actinopteri > Cypriniformes > Cyprinidae > Tor > Tor tambroides. The sequence continues at coordinate 22,829 of JAFVLL020019950.1, read as the reverse complement.
TTTTAAAGCCCTGTGTTAAGTGCTCTGTCCATTAGCTTACATATGAGAGGCTGCGGGTCTTCATAGCTTTTCCTTTCTAAGTGCATCGTATCAGTGTTTCACAGAACGGTCCAAAACACTGAGGTCATGAGGAGCCGAGGCTCATTTTCTGTCTTTAAATGGCTCAACAAAGCAACCGGCAAATGCTGCGAGGTGAGGAGCAATCAGAGACGCAATCGGAGAGGGGATTTAGTTTCGGGCTTTGTGAGGGTTGTCGCCAGCGGGGTGGTCGACCGAGACGCCCAACGACAACCCTGCTGCTGGTAACGTCACTTCATTAGAGGATGAATCCTGTCATCATTTACTCAACCTCATGGTGTTGCACAGATGCATGAATTTCTGTCATCTGGAGGAATTTTGAATTGCATACTGGTCGCTGTTTTCCATGCATTTACAATGAGTGTGGACTAGAGATTTTAAGCTTGAAAAATGACACCAAAGGACAGATTAACTAACAACTTGCACCAGCACCAATCCTTGTTTGGTGTTAAAAAACTACTTTCATGATTTACTAAATACACGGAGTGAAACAGTAGTGATTATAAAGTACGCATATGGTTATTTTACAGCTGACCTTATTGCATATGCATTTGTATGAGATAATTGTGCTGTGCGAAGCACAGTAAATAAACATTCAGACTGGTTTTGTGAGTTTGTGAATTTCATACAAAATATACAAATTAATAAGAATTTGTTCACAAATTAGATAATTCTGTACGCAAATCCTAGATACTTCTCTAGCACTTTTGCAGCCTGAAAGCTCCAGTTCCCAGTGACTGTAGCTGCAATGGAAAATAATGACCAGTACATAATTAGACTTTGGTACCCCAAAGCCTTTTTTTTTTTTTTTTTTTAAACATTTACTTTTAAAGGAGGAAAAAAGTGAACAAAATATAAAAATAAATATGAAAAAGGGATAATCTACACTTTTTCTAATTTAATGTAAGCAAATTTGTGACGTTGACAAAGCCAAATCAAGTTGAGGGCTAGATTTCTGAGCCATTTAGTTCTTTAGAACGTTCTAAGAGCAGGCTGTAAAACATGATTATTGTTTTTGTTTTTGTTTGTTTTTTTCTGGGGCTTCTGTCAAAAAACAAAATAAATAAATAAATAAAAATAAATAAATAAATAAATAAACATAAAATAAAATAATGACATTTGATACAGGTTTATTTGATTCACATTCATTAACTTCATTGGTCAACATAAACTAACAATGAAAAAAATACTTCTAGAGCCATTATTAATCTTAGTTAATATTGATTATGATGTTTAATACATTAAAATCAATAGCTGTATCTAATAATGGACCTGAACTAATATAGACTAGCAAGAAAGAGTTGTATTTTATTAATTAACGTTAACAAAGATGAATAAATACTACAACAATCCATTGCTCATTGTTAGTTAAGATTTGTTAATGCATTAAATATTGTTAAACATTCTGAAATTCATGTTTTTTTCCTAATAAACTTTTTACTGAAATTGAAAATAACAGCATTTATTTAAAAATAGAAGTCTTTTGCAATGTTATAAATGTATTTACTGTCACTTTTATTCAGCAAAAAATGCATAAAATGATTTTTTTTTTTTTCAATCTTTCAATAAATCTTACAAAAACTTTTGAATGGCAGTGTATCATGGTTTCCTCAAAACATTAAGAAGCACAACTGTGTTCAACATTGATAATAATCAGAAATGTTTTTGAGCAGCAAATCGCCATATTAGAATGATTTCTGAGGAATCATGTGACACTGAAGACTGGAGTAATGATGCTGAAAATTCAGCTTTGATCACAGCAATAAATTATATTTTATTTTATATTCACATAAAAGTGTAATAATATTTGACAGTATTACTGTTTTTACTGTATTTTTTAATCCAATAAATGCAGTCCAGGTGAGCAGAAGAGACATTTGACCTGTAGTGTATCTTTCTAAGTATTGTAACATTTTCTTTCTTTGTTTCTTTTGATTTTGGGGTGAAATTTACAGCATGCAGTATTTACCTTCTCAAAATACTTGATCTCATACTCCAGGATGATGCCGTTGGGTCGGTCGGGTTCTTGCCAGGACACTGCGATGCTATTCTTCGCCGTCTTGCCTTTCTTCACCACGGTTATAGGAGACGGTGCTGGGAACAAAACAGTTACATCTCACCTTACTTTTCACCTCAAATCAAGCAGAAAATGTATTTTCTTGTGTGATGCAGTGAAGCCCTGATGCAATGTGCTGTAATTGTCATTTGAAGGTTTCCAAGTCTATATACTTGAAACTTATATTTGATAAGTCCAACCCCTCAGCAATTCCTAATTAAATGAAGATATCATATTGTGCTAATTACTTGAATGAGTTTCATAAAGTTCAGAGGAAAAGCAATTCAGAAATATGAAATATTCTACACTTCAGTGGCAGAGACAATCAGAGAGAATGTCTTTCATCTTAACTACTCGATCGCTTTGAGAAAACGCTTTGAACGTGGATTCGGGCAATGACGTGCTTTAATGTTTGTACAACCTAATTATCGCAGATGAAAAATGCATAGTGAAATCTGTCCTGATTTACTTTCTTCCCATAAAGCCCCAGACATGACATCACTCTCAACAAGTATGAAATTGTTTTATAGTTTATATCGTTTGTCCATAAAACAGTAGGAATGATACTACTTAGAATAACTTTGTTAAATATTCACATGTTATAGTGGAGTTTAAACTCTACGTGGCAAGAGTGGTTTTGAAATAATGAGTTTATATTGCTAAATAAAGCATTACACAGATTTCACTGGGTAAGTTGCATTTTTGTACCTTAAAATTAGAATAATATTGTAAGGTCTGTTTTGGGTTTTGTTTCAGGTTCTTGTTATCATGTCTTTTATTTTGAAGTTCTGTTATGGTTCCTGTTTGTGTCATGCTTCCCTTGCCCTCATGTCTCTTTGCTATTGGTTCCCTTGTTCAATGTGTCATGTTCTGATTGGTTGTCAAAGTCATGTGTCATGTTTCTCATTGGTTGTTCATGTCATGTGACCCTCATAGTTTTCTATAAGTTCCCATGTTGTTTTCCCTGTTGCTTTGTCGTGAGTAACTGTATCCTTTCTGCTCAGACAAAACTGTAATCATTCCTATCTTAAAAGCCTGAAACGGTATACTTGGCAACCTGATCTTCAAGCCTGCAGGAGAAGAGAGGTATTGTGGAGGGTAGATGGGCCACTTAAACGGTCTGGCAGCCTGTTAAATGTTTGACTTTCAGTCAGGCGGGAGACGCAGCCCTTTGAGTTATTGATTCTCAATAATCCTTAAGGTCAGCACAGGGAATTTTGATCTATATTGGTGATGGCAAGAAACACTAACATCAACAGGGGATCCATCTAACAAAATAGTCATGCTGTGTGACAGAGAGTGAGAACATATATCCAAACGCACGAATATAGGTAGGCCCACGCAAAATCTTTGCCCACAGAATGTCCTGCAGATTTACACAGAATCTGAACACCCCTAATTTACACATTGTGTGTTATATGTGTCTCTGTTTATTTGGAAGAATCTACGATAATGTGGTCCTTAGATGGGGCTTGAGTTTCTCTTTCAGTGTAAGTCTGTGGGATCTTTCTGTTGAAGTTTAAAAGGGTAACTCACCCAAAAATTACAATTCTGTCACTATTTACTCACACTCATGTCATTCAAACCAATATTCAGATAGTTTGAACATGTATTTTTGTGCATCCATTTAAACTCCACAAACCAAATTTTTAAGCTTCAAAAAGTACATAAAGACATTATAAAACCAACCCATACAAATTAAGCCATTTGACACAAAGAGACGTATTCAATATAGGTTTGGAAAAAAAGTGGAGCCAGTAGCGCTCAGAGATCAACAGCTCTCCTATGGACACTACGACCACATTCACCCCTGCCACCCCCATCCCCGTTGGGCAAAGTGTCAAATGATCACTTGTTTGTGCTTCGTGAACTCTCTCGCCTTGAACGGCAGCACCATTGCGCATACAAAGATGTACCGGGAGAAGCGCGATCATTAGATGACCGATCGTCATTTCCAAAAGGCAAATATTCCCCTTCAGAGTCAGAATTGGCGAATAACATTTGCAACATCCTCACGGTACAACTTTGTCGCAATTTTGCGACTTTGGCGCTTAGAGGGTTAATTAATGCTTTAGAAGTTGTTTACATTGTTAGTCCTTGTTAACTAATGAAGTTAACTAAGGTTAACTAGGGAAGTTCATTGTAAAGAGTTAAATTAATAATTCCACCTTAAAACCACAGGTGATAAAGAGAAAGCCACATAATGAATATGTTCATCACAAGTAGCTTTTCCACAAGTGCTCATACACATAAACACAAAACACCATTCTTTTTCACATCCCTATTTTTCATTCAACCGTATTTTACTGTACAATAACATAAAGTGTCCCATTAGACCTATTACAGTTTTTCAACATGTAAAGTATTTTTGGACTGATTTAAACCCCATTTCATCATATCTGAAAATCCATCTAATTCCATATCAAAACAGAAAATGTAAAAAATGTGTGCAGATTTGGTGTAGACCTATATGACAGCCCAAAAGCAGCGAAACCTTCCTCTGTGTGAAATTTCACAGTCCTATTTTTAGCTCAGCAAGAAATTTCATCTAGTATGCTTTGCGGAATACATTGTGGACCATCTAATAAATGTGAGAAAACCAGATACTGCTTATTTTACACCTTAAACTGGATCTTTTCCATTTCCAAAATACCACTGTCTGTAAAACAAAACACAGTCAGCTATAAAATGCAAAGGTAATAAAGTCCTCTACAGTCTTGTCACCAGTGACAGCTCACAGTACAAAGGTCCCGCCAAAGTTCCGCCTCTCAGTTCATTAACAGATGGAACGCCTGCCTTAACTGGGAAGCGTGTTAGAGGAAGTGTGATGATCGCACTCTGATTAATGCCTCCAAATGGGAAGTGTTGCCTTCATCTAGTGTGAGAATCTTCTAACTCGCAAAGGCTTGATATCTGCGCCAGCCGACGAAACAGCGCGAAATGGCACTACTTCCACACCGAACTCATGTAGCGAACTATTTCTGTCTTTTTTTCACACAACCCGAGCCGCTTTAGCTTAGTTAATCGCAGCTGTCAACAAGAATCCAGCTTAGCGTGAGCAGCATAAAAAACCCGCATCACTTCCTGGCTGCACAACACTGACTCCAGGCAGTATTGGTTTTTGCGTAGGCGGAATCTTCCAAGCAAATATTTGCATGTGATTTAATTGAAGTTAGCATGCCGGGCCGTGGTTTTCATCTGGGTAAAAAAGGTCATCTCCTCCGCTCCAGCCCCGAATGACTGCCAACACCAGGATCTCAACAGGCCGTGTGTTTGTAAACAAGTGTTGTTTGGGGAGCCCTGCCGAGAAGCAAGATGAAAAACCCCTGGCAGAGCAGAGCGGCCCATCGGCCAAATCTAGGCCTGAGATATAACTCCTGCCAACAGACGTCTGTGCCAGCCAGAGGCCTGGCCTGAGAACTATGTGCAACCAAACACAATCTTAACTATTTGCCAGACGTATCTGCCCTGATGTATAACATCTGGGTAGAGACAGGAGTGCAGATTCTAGGACAACGCAAACATATTTTCTTATGCAGTACTTTTTTATTGTTGTCCATTAAAAAATCTGCTTGAAAATCAAAATAGATATGAGACTTGAGGAGCGAAACAGTCTAAAATAAATATACTTATAAAATATTTTCAGACAACATATCTTAAAATACATTTTATTTTTATTTATATATATATATATATATATATATATACTTTTTTTTTGAAAAATAACTTTTGTAACATTATAAATGTCTTTACTGTCCAAAAACCAAAAAATTTCATGTAAAAACAATTTTCACTCAGAAATAGCTAGTAAATTAATTACAAATAATTCATAAAAAAGACAAATAACAATGAATTAAGCATAACATTTCAAAAGCAACAAAACTGAAATGGTATTTTCTTGAAAAACACTCTAATAACCTTTGTTTTATTTTTCTATTTTTAACTTGATTTTTTTTTACATTGTACTTTGAAACTGTAGTTTTAAGGTACAAGTTATTCATAATTTAAAGTAGTCAAACTACATTCCAGCTATTCTTTTAAAAAACGTAATTAGAAGTGTAGCTACAGTCTACGAACAAAATGTAGCTAACGGCGCTGAAGCTACTCAAGCGTTAAATCATTTTTTGGAATTGATTCCTTTGTATGATCTGGATAAACAAATCAATTTATTAGCACAAACAGGAATTTCTAATGGTGCGTTTATACGACAACAATGTAGTAAAAGCTGAAAAGATTTTCCTTTGTATTTTTGAAAAGTTTGCGTACAGATGACAATGTTGTCAAAACACTCACACGGATCTGTGAAATTTACTAAAAATGTTGCATTATTCATGCCAGGCCAGTAGTTGGCAATGCTACTATGCTACTGGTGATGCAGAGAGTTGTGAATACATGTAACACACATGCAAATGACGTCACCATTTTCACGAACGTACATTTTTGTAGTTTACGCTGACAAACTTTTTTGTTTTTCAAAAGTTTCAGGCCCCCAAAATGCTGTTTTTGTGTAAATGAAAGGTCAAAATGCATACAAACCTTGCATTTTTAGTTGAAAATGGTGTTGTGTAAATGTCTCCTAACACTGTATGCGAGATGCTATATGTTGAGCAAGCATATTTTGATATTATCTTGCTTAGTTGTAAAGCTGTAAGCATAATAAAATGTGACGCTACTGATTGGTAACTAACGTTGGAAATCTACAGTTTTAAAAATGACTGACACACAATTGAAAGTTAGTTGTGTCGCCACTTTTAGTTAGTTACTCCCTAATATCGATCGGGTCACCATCTGCAGAGACTCAAACAATTCAGTGACGGAAGTGCTGAGTTTAGTAAAGCACAAGTGCTCACAGCCGCTTGCCAGAAGAGCTTTGTTGAGAGGCTTTGGGAATACTTAGTGTCACAACTCTTTTCAGACCGACGCGTCATGCACTCAGCTGTCAATGAGAAAATAGTCAAAGCTCACAAAATAACTCTGCAAAAAGAGCTCCACAAATGCCTCCACTCATGCGTCTGTCGACATTTATCAGGGAAAGCACTTGAGAGGCACGCCAATGCTATGCGCTAATCACTCGCACCTGCAAACTATTCAGTTTGTTTTGAAATCCTGCTCGAAAACGCTAGAAATTAGCACGCATTTGATCAACCTGTACAATCTGCTCCCAGTTCTAAAAATCCCAGCACTTGTGAAGTAAAAACAGAATTTATGTCATCGATGTCTTTGTGAAGATGCACATTAGCGAGCTAGCGTTCCGCACACAAGCTTTGTTGACTATGCATGGCGGCTCGCCTTGTGCTGCAAAAATTATCATTTTGCTTGTCATAATTAATAGTGTTTTAAAGAGCATAATTCCTCTGTTGATTTGAGAGTAACTTAATGAGCTGAGCAGATGTTGAAGTTGTCTCTTCAGGGGGAAAATACTGTAGCCTCACAGGCCCAGTGAAATAAATTAGCACCCTAAGACTGTTTCTGTACGCCTCGTAACCGCATCTGCTGCGCTTTTGTGACAGAGATCCATCGGCACGGAGATAGGCACAAATATTATGTTAAATATTTCTCCCTAAATTAGAAAGCAGCGGCTGTGCGTAAAGGTTGCAAAAAAAGGCCTGAGAGTTTAGGATAATGGATTACACAAAGTGGAAATAAATGTTTTTAGCCTGACGGCACCTGCAGCACCTGCACTTCTTATTGCGTTGCAGCGCTGTGAGTCTGTAAGCTGGAGCGACTCTTCCTTATTCTAGTTTTGATTTATAGGTCACCAGCAGGTTGACGTTTTCATGCTGCGAATGCGCCGCATACCCAGGCCGTCTGAGAGAATGAGTTCACGGGCTAATTAATATAAACTTGATTATAAGTTGATACCTTATCATTTGAAATGTGACTTAAAGCTTAATAAAGTGCTGGGAATAAGTATGTAAAATTATTTATTTGAAAACAACTATAATTTTCTGTAAATCTACGTCAGTGACAGAAGCTTCCGGGCGAGCGGATTCTCCGCAGCTTTCTCGCCTTCGCTCTGTTGCTATGACTCGTCAGGATTGTAGCACATTCACAGTGATTTGCTGGCCTGCGTGTGATTTCCTGAGCGAGGTAAGCTGTCCGCGAAACGGTTGCTGCCAGATCTCGATTGCCGACAATTACATTGTGTTTGATGCAAAACTAACTCCACAAAATCATTCGAAAACAAAACAAAACAAAACAAAACAAAACAAAACAAAACATCATAACTGTATATTTTCATGCTTTCTCAAGCAAAGCAAATTTTGAAAGTCCACTAAAAACATATCTGGTCATAGACAATGTTGAAGACGTTATTGTCAACATGCCTAAGTAGTAAATATAAAAATAAAAATGTATATACAATTTGAAATAATAACAAACATCAGGAAAAAATAGGAAACAATACCTTTGTTTTCCGTATACTTAGTGTCGCTTACAGTTAAAGTCCTTCTGTGATTTTACTGTTGTTTGCAACGTTACTTGGCAATATTTTAAAGATATTATTATTATTATTATTTATTTATTTATTGGTATTTTGCATGGTCTATTATTGTCATCTGGGTGGGAGTTTTAACTCCTATTCACTGGGAATAATAAAAAAAAAATATCATTCAGTTGATGCAGAGGCTTATAGAGCGGGGGAGTCCCCCATCTCCCCACGCTCTGAATATTACGTAGCCTATCATAAGGTAACTACGTGTAAACGTTATTTGGCGGGTTTTACTTGGAAAATGAGCTGTTTTCTAGCTTTCGAATAACTATGGATAAACCTGAAACGATAGAAGAAGGATTGGAGTTGAATTTCATTTACAAATAGCCTAAGGTAGGAATGTGCATAGGCTACTTTTAAAACGACACCTGCCACGGTGTTTTCCTCTTTGAGTGTGTCCTAAAATCGACGATGTAGAACTTTAGAGCCAAAAAGTTCGTCACACACACCCAGGTCTTAACAGGACAACACATTCCTTAGCAGAATCGAAGGAGTCTTCCTTCCACGTTGTGATTATAAAATTAACGACTTATCACCACTGCTCACCGCCCTAAACTCCTTATCTCAGGAGAAATTTGAGAAGAACATCTGGATGTCTTTAAAGAATGGAACCTTCAGTGTTGTCCCTGAACCGGCTTCTCATAAACAAAGTTAGAGTAAGCAACAGTTCAAAAGAACTCTGCATCTGCAAAATGTTCCAGCGACAGACACTCCCTGGATCCCATGATCGTTTAACACCTAAATTTATGATTTTATCAACAAGGAAAGACTTTTACAACAGACGTCTGAAAGTTGATATTTTACTGATACATGCCCAAGGTGACTTTATGACCCCGCAAACCTTTTTACGCATAAACTATCCATCGGATAAACACAGGCGATGGACTTTATAGCTCTGTCCGAGCTAAGAAAATCTCCAGATCATCCTAAAGTGACCGTCTCATGACCTTATAACCTCACTCTCCTCCTCCTACATTCCACAGGAACGACTCGTTTCTGTGCTGGATTAAACAAAAACTCAAACTGTTATAAACCGTTCCAAAAGGGCAAACGAGTAATTACTGCTGCTATTAAAGCAATATACTCGAAACAATATATATGTATTCAAGTTGTATTTTATATTCAAGTTGTATTGTGTATTCGAGTTGTCGTTTATAAGCGCTGTGTTATTGGAATCTGTGATATCATTTTGTGATCTTTTAGTGTCTAGTTTTCCCGATCACTATTGTTAGTTTCACATGTTCGACGTGGTTATTTAGAATTTAGAATTGTTTAATCTATGCCATAGCTATGTAGTATATATAAATTGAAATATGTACTTCGGGGAATGCCATATATGTGCTGTTTAGATTCTAAGGAAAGCTCATTTTATAAGCAATAAGTTGGTGTGAATGAAAATTAACCTTTAGCATCATAAGGAATGATTATAACACTTTATAGAAATCTGCTAGGATATTTTCCTCCATGTGACACATTTTATTAGCAGATAATACATGCACGGAAAGAGGCCGTGCGGGGCGGAGCTCCGCCCTACAGGAACCATGCGATTAACATTAACCATCCGGTTAAATCCCTATGACACCAAGACTTTTTGTTTGCTCTCTGCTTACGCGCGCTGCTTGAAAACTTTGACTTCGTCTCATTGAGGCGCTCCAAAAGCGCTCACCGCCTTTAACATCTGGCCGAGCGATGAACAGCGAACCAATACTTAGTCAATTTCTGAAGAACCACTTCAAAGCCTGAAGCTGACTAAAGAACTCAGAAAAGAACTTTGAAGCGCGCCATTCTCGCGTCACCAGGAAAACAGCCTCACAGAAGGGCATTCCCAGAACGACGTCAACAGCAAAGCAGCCAATCATCGCGGGATTCCCTCAAACCAGGAAGGAACGGAACGGATCTCAACTTAAAGCAAGTAAACAAACAAAATTTCCATCTCTTGCTTTGCTGGTGAATTAATCTTTAAAAGTAAAGATAGAAAAGTTCTCTGCTTGTGTAACTTCCTTAGGCGGAGTTCACGAAATAGCCACAAGGGCTAGACTTTAACTTTCATCTTGCCAGAACGTGTGTATGTGTGTGTATGTGTGTTTTGTTAGTATTGTATCATAGAATAGCAATAAACTCCCGTTTCTTTCATCAAAAGAAATCTGTTTTCTGTTGTGTAATTTTCAGATCAAACAATGTGCCTAGACCCTGTATAATTGTGACTTTTTATCTCACAATTCTGACTCTTTTCTCATAATTGTGTGATACAAACTCACAATTCTGACTTTTTTTCTCGCAATTCTTTTTTTCTCGCTATCCCCCCCCCCCCCAAAACTGGACTTTAACTCGCAATTGCGAGTGTATATCACGCAATTTTGACTTTATAATTCGCAACTGTGAGATTATATCTCACAACTCTGAGAAAAAAAGTCAGAATTGCGAGATTTAAACTCGCAATTGTGAGAAAAAGTCAGAATTGCGAGATTTAAACTCGCAATTGTGACTTTATAAATCGTAATTCTGACTTTATAACTTGCAATTGTGCTTTTATATCACGCAATTCTGAGAAAAAAGTCAGAATTGTGAGTATATATATCGCAATTCTGACCAATTGCGAGTTTATATCTCACAATTCTGACTTTTTTCAAAAAAGTCGCAATAACCTTTTTTATTTTTAATTCAGTGGTGGAAAAGGGCTTCCATAATGGGGGGGGGGGGGGGGGGGTGGTGTCTTAATCTTAGCACTCAGCATACCCGGTTGAAAAAGTCACCACTCACCACTGGTAAATGGGTAGTTAATAATGAGTTGACACAATGACACATTAACAATGTGAGAGTGTCCTCCTTATTCCTTTACACCACCAATACAACAAACAATTATTTTTAGTTGTTTTATTATTTATTTACATAATTTCACATATATGGACTCAAAAGAAAGTCCAAACATAATGTTACCTGTAAAGAGACACAGAACAGAAGGTCAAAATAATGCTGTTAGTTACTGTACATAACTTTCCAAAAAAAGGGAAATGCAAACATGACTTTAATTCGGTTTACAAAAGCAGACGACATTTATTAGATTAAAATATCGACATTACCGTAACAACAAACCTTACGCGCCGAGAGTGCGCCACTAATGAGTGTCCCACCAGAAACAAACCTTACATACTGTAGTCAGACATTACCATAACAACAAACTTTACGCGCCGAGAGTGCGCCACTAATGAGTGTCCCACCAGAAACAAACCTTACATACTGTAGTCACGGGAAGAAAAGACGTTAAGACTCACTAAACATAAACGAATCATACAAAATATTAGTGTTACTTATTGGTGTATTTTCTACGTTTGATTTAACAGATCTGTCTAATTAATGGCACTAATACTTTCAACGAACAATAATTTAATCATTTCAAATAAACGGAACTACAGTATGTAAGGTTTGTTTCTGGGACACTCATTAGTGGCGCGCTCTCGGCGCGTAAGGTTTGTTTGTATTGTTGTATTGGTGGTTTAAAGGAATAAGGAGGACACTCTCACATTGCTAATGTGTCATTGTGTCAACTCATTATTAACTACCCATGAACTAACATCAACTAATGGCTTGTTAAAGCTGATTTTGACATGACTACTTGAGAGGGCCCAACATCACTAACTCATTATTAACTACCCATGAACTAACATCAACTAATGGCTTGTTAAAGCTGATTTTGACATGACTTTACTTGAGAGGGCCCAACATCACTAACTCATTATTTAACGTTCATGAAAACTAACATCAACTAATGGCTTGTTAAAGCTGATTTTGACATGATTTTACTTGAGAGGGCCCAACATCACTAACTCATTATTAACAAGCCATTAGTTGGATAGTCGGTACACAATGAGTTAGTGATAAAAGTTGCTCCTTTCTCAAGTAAGTCATAGTCAAAAAAATCAGCTTTAACAAGCCATTAGTTGATGTTAGTTCATGGGTAGTTAAAGCTGATTTTTACATGACTTTACTTGAGAGGGCCCAATCATAATGAATTCACTGTTAACTACTTACTGAACTCAGCTCATGATTTATGTTGTGCTTTCTATCAAACACACATGTACTAACACAGTGAGCATTCAGCCCGGTTAAGAGATGCTGTGTGGATTTTCAAGAAGTCAGAGAGTGGAGGAACAGGATCATCACGGCTGTGTCTGGATGGACAGTGAACTCTTTCCAGTGTAAACATTTCTTTAGGAATTGTTCTACAAATGTTCTTTGTGGGTTTTGGGTTTTAATGTTTTATTAATCCGTGTATAAGTCACAATAGGGTGAGTTTAAAGGGAAAGAGAAGAAGGTTTTAGTAATTTTATGTTTTTGTATTTTTTAATTTTATATTTCTATTTCATATTTATTTTATAAATATGTCATGCTTATTTTATTTATTGCATTTATGTATTTAGCAGTAATTTTAGTATGTCAATTTAAACATTTCAGTTGTCAAAGCCACGTTTCTACTTTTCGTTTAAGTTTTTAATCTAAAATGAAGTAAATTGATTTTTTTTTTCATCTAATATGATTTATATTAAAATGGGTCACACTTTATTTTAAGGTGTCCTTGTTACAGTGTAAATTATACATTTAAGTAATGACTAATATTAAATAACTATGGCCCGGTTTCATAGACAGGGCTTAGTCTAAGCCAGGATTAGGCCATAGTTCAATTAGGACATTTAAGTAATTTTTATAAACATGCCTCAGAAAAAAACATTACTGGTGTGCATCTTAAGACAAAACAAAGACACTTACATGTTTCAAGATCAATCAGTGCAAGTTTCTTTCAGTTGAAACAGCTCAGATTTACATTTTAGTCTAGGACTAGGCTTAAGCCTTGTCTGTGAAACCGGGGGTATATGTACTTACTATATGGTTAGGTTTAGGATTAGGGTTTGGTTTAGGGTTAGGGTGCATGTAATTATGCATAGTTTATTGTTATTATAAGTGCATGTAACATGTGTAACAAGGATACCGTAAAATAGCAAAAAATGTTTTTGGTAATTTAAATAAATCTGATATAAAATCAAATTTCAGCTTTATTTGAGTTACCAAAAACATTTTTAATAGTTTTAATTTTAGTTTCAACAATAACAACACAACATTAATTATGATACTGTTATAGAGAAAACTAACTAATATGATTTCCATCTTTAATTAAAGTTGTCAGTTTAAGATTGTAACCAATATATTAAGACATAAACATAATGCAGTACATTACATAAACGTAATGTACTGCATTGTAGGAATGTCCCAGAATGTGTTTGCTTTGAATGCTGGCCTACAAAAGAACCTCTAAAGGAGTTGTGCTTCAAACGAGGGAAGACAAAAGCAAGATAATGGAAAAGTGATTTTCAGTCAGTCGACACTGAGGAAGCCAGTATTCCCCCTCAATATTTCAATAGCCCATCACGTTCAGACAGTCAAGCACCTTTGTGAGCACGTCTAGTCTCAGAACTCCAGCCAAACCTCTCGCTTAGCCTCCAGCCATGCAGTTCACATAAAACATGACCGCTACTCGACACATCGACCAAACGGATTATCCCGACCGCGGTGGCAGAGCGCTCAGCATTCACAGCTACCTGCACTAGCCTCACGCAAAACCCTTCATTTCAAAGAGGCCTTATCAACACTAACAGCTCCACGATACACACAACACACATACTCACACACACACACACACACACACACACACCGAGTTCCCTCCCCACCATCTCTGGCCAGTCCCCAGCAATTACAGACCCTCTTTCAGATAAAACGGATTACGCTTCAGTGTCCATTAGGGTCATCATTAGCTTAATAAAAAGTCAATAGCAGTCAGAAAAAGGTACCACTGTATTGAAAAGGGTTTAGAGCCAGTTTACTCCCCTCTTATTTATGTGACAAAGATGTCACATGAGAACCATGAAAATGAAATCCATGAATTAGAGTATTAAAAGATAAATAAATAAATAAAAGTTTTTTTTAAAGCCAACAAGTAATACAATTTTACTTTATAAGAATTTTCCCCATTTGATTGTAGTATTATTATGCACATTATTCTAAATTAATATGTTTGTTTTCATGAGCTTCCCTACAATCGAATTACTTCCAATATCTCTGAAATGATTTTCCTTTTCTAATAACATGAACAAGGCCATATGAGTGGGGGAAAATAATATTAACCAATATTATCATCCTGTAGAAAAGATAAATCACTCTTAATATCATTTAATACCTCAACTATTTCTGCAAAAATAATGGTTCTTTATTGGTATCCAAAGAAAACCCAAAATCTTTCAGTATAAACTCAGATATTTCCCATCACATTATCCCAACCCCTTGTGAAAAAGAAGTACACTTTAGCATACTATATATATACAAATATTACATAATAATACATTTAAAATGATTTTTAATTTTACTGTAAACTAAATGTAATGTTGTCAGGCACTTAATCAATTCAGTGAAGTGCTATTGAATATTTATTACATCCAACTGAATTTATGTAGGACTTAGGAGCATTTTATACGTAATTTTATAACTTATTCTATTGTCTTATGAAATATGGTTAGTGTGTACTGTTAAATGTACTGACAAGCATTTATGATGAACTAAAATATACAGTAACACTTTATTTTAAGGTGTCCATGTTACACATGTTGCATGTACTTAACATTACAATAACAATAAATTATGCATGATTACATGCAAGTAACCCTAAAACAAACCCTAATCCTAACACTAACCATATAGTAAGTACATGTAGTTAATTTATATTACTCAGTACTTAAATGTATAATTACACTGTAGCAAGGACACAAAATAAAGTGTAACCAAATATACTTGAATAAACATAACATAATTATATAACATGATTTCTATTTAAAATTGTATGTATTTATTTAAATATATTTGTAATTACACATTTATAATGATGAAGCTGCATTTTTGTCCATTCATAATGCACTATTTATATTATACATTATATAAATTGTAAATTATTATAATCAAGTACTTTACATGTGCTATAGTATATTAGCCAACACATCAAAATAAGTGTACTATAAAATAAGTGTAAAAAGATTATTAAAACATAAAGATTAAAAATGTACTTAAAAGTAACTAGTGTAAAAGTGGCTTTTTATTTCATAAATATTTTATATTATCTGCAAGTCCAGTTTATTATTATACTTTAAAGATTTGAGGAAAACTACAAATGTACAATCAATACAATTAAACGTACTTCCTTTTCACAGGGGACACCAAATGATCATTTGAGCTCCATAATTACATTTCTCCCAAGGACTTTGACATATTAAACAAAAGATAACTGAAACTGCATTAAGCCTCATTATGAACAATGAAAGAGCCTCGTCTGAAAATACAATTTAGGTTTAGGATAGGCACTTTTTCTGATCCAGTCAAATCTGAAAGTTCAAATGAATCCCTGCCCTACATTATTTCCAGTCAAATATTCAGTTTCACTCTTAAATGCTTCGCATTACATTAATTAAATGAATTGCAAATGCAATTTTAAGCTCTTGGGGTTATTATGAACTGTGTCATGTTAAAGGGATAATTCACCCAAAAATGAAAATTCTGTCATTAATTACTCACCCTCATGTCGTTCCAAACCTGTAAGACCTTTGTTCATCTTCAGAACACAAATTAAGATATTTTTGATGAGATCCGAGAGCTCTCTGACCCTCCCATAGACAGCAAGGTTACTACCACAATCAAGGCACAGAAACATAGTAAGGACATTTGTTTTCTTTGTGCAAAAAAGTATTCTCGTAGCTTCGTTAAATTATGGTTGACCCACTGATGTCACATGGACTGTTTTACCGATGTCCTTACTACGTCTCTGTGCCTTGATCATGGTAGTACCCTTGCTGTCTATGGGAGGATCAGAGAGCTCTCGAAGATGAGCGAAGATCTTACGGGTTTGGAACGTCATGAGGGTGAGTAAGTAATGACAGAATTTTCATTTTTTGGGTGAACTATCACTTTAAGTTTTAGCATGTAATGAGAACAATTCCAGAGGGACGAACCGCTTACTCACCGGCCTGGTTGGTGGTGACATTGAGCGAGACGTACTGCCGCAAAGGGGCGGTTAGCTCCGACACCCCATTCACAGCCTCCACCTCAAAGGTGTAGTTGGTGTGAGCCAGGAGATCCATGACCATGACTGAGGTGTTTTTCAGACCCATCCGTTGAGGCAGATATCGCACATGACTTCCACATGGCTCGTACTGGCCCGAATCTGTGCTGATCTTACTGCACACGATGTTGTATCGGACATCTTTCCGACCACCTGTCTCCTCTGGAGCACTCCACTCCAAGAAGACGCTGGTCTCATTCACGTTGGAAATAGCGTTACGTGGGGCCGAAGGTGGCTCTGCAAGATAATAGAGTATCATGACAATATTATAAATATTATACCAAAAATATGGCATAACAGTACACTTAAAGGGATAGTTCAGCCAAAAAATGAAAATTTGCTGTTAACTTTCTCAGCCTCAGGCCACCCTAGATGCTTTTTTTCTTCTGTAGAGTAAAGATGATTTTTAGCTGTAACTGTAGTCCTTGGTGATTCGTAAAATAATTAACAGTCGAAAAGGGTTTTTTTAGGTTTTTTATTGACATTTCTAAAATATTGCAAAAGTTTTGTGCAAATCTGTAATGGAAACCCGGCTACAGTCAGGCATCCAAAAGTGAGTTTTGATTGAGTAACTTCTAGATCTGTGCTGTCCGAGCTGCAAACTGTTTTATATGGTTCAGTCCAATTTGGTGAACTGGTTCAACATGTTCACCAAAAAGAACCGTTTCAGTAGAATGATTCGTTTCTGAACTAAACATCACTCCGGACCATTTGCCTGAGGCTCTGTATTACAGGTAATAATGCTGTAAGTAATGTTCATTTTCTTGCACAGACCGATCATTTCACTTCACAAAACCTCAATATATCATCAGGAGCCACTGGTATTAATTTTGTCTTCCCTTTATATGCTTTTTTGACTCTCAAGGTGACAGAAGCCATTGACTTGCATTTTATGAAAATCTTGTTCTACTTAAAAAATCATTTTGGATGGCCTGAGAGTGAGAAAATTCAGAGTAGAGCTGCACAATTAATCATTAAAAGATCACAATCTCAATTCAAACACCCACTACTTTCTAAATGACAACAATTCACCTGTGTCTATTAAACCCAACCTGGTCTCATAAAAATACGTACCTCAGTACACTTTCTGTGTGACACTGTTTTACGTACCTTACTGCACGTTTTGCCGCAGTTTCAAAGAGATATGTCCACTGAGTGGCGCTAAAACACAGGTTAAATACGTGAACCCCAGCAGGTTTTTATTATGCTGATATAGGTACGTATTGCTGTGTTTTTATTATGTTGCTACAGGTACGTATTGCAGCGGTTCAGAATTCAAATAGCCGGGGTCTGTCCCTAAACGTTAATGCTCTATCGTGTTGGAAATATGCTCTACACCAAACCAAACCCTAAACCTACCCGATAGTGTTAACAAATGCAAAACTGGTATAAAAACGTATTTGTTGATGCATCCGTGCCATTTCAACTTCCTTTTATGTAGATTTGATGTGTTTTGTCAAACCATAGTTACACAGGATTCAAACCGGAGCTCCTCGCCTCCTAAGTACGACTCCGTACTCCATGAGCTACCGAACAAACTTACCGTCTATGAAAACCCATAGATACGAGGCTGGATATGTGCGATGCTAACATTCCAAAGCATCAGTTTTCAAATCTCCCAGCATATTAATATTGTTTTGAAGTCGTAACATGATATTCTTAAAGTAATTGTGTGAAAAATACACTTTATTAATCAAAACTCTGTAAATTTGTGTGAAAAGGAGTAAAAGGTGTCAGAGATTTACTGCCTCTAGTGTTTGTGTCTTTTGGAAACTGAAACTGCAGTAATATGTAGTTATTGGTACGTATTTCGTGTCTCGCTAAAAAGTGCACCCATGTACGTAAATGCTATGAGACTAGGTTGATTAAACCCTTGAAAAAGCCAAACCGTAACCAGAACATTCAAATCTGCATTTTCGCTGCTGCTGACACAAATACCAGACTTGCCATGTTTAGGTAAGAAACAGCTTTTCAACTACATAGTATTATTTCTGTCTTACATTATTCATGTTATCGCAGAAATACTGGGATGAAAGTTTAGAGTTCGGATATAAACAGGTCTATGGTAGCGATCAGAATAGGGCAAGTCATCTTTTGAAAGTAACTGCCGCTTCACAATCTTGATCTCTATTTGAGACAAAAAAAAAAAAAAAAGTGTTTCTCAGTTTATCCAGAATCATACAGCTCTAATTATCAGCACATTTTCTTTTCTGAGTGAACTATTCATTTAATGGAAGCAGTTCTTACTTGTGCAGGCCATGTTGGCGGGGTCCGTTTCGGTCCGGTAGTATCCCTGCTCACAATGACAGGAGGTGGAGGCCTCCACTTTGGTGAAACTTCTCGGAGGACATTTACTGCAGCTTTTGGTCTGAAGAGCTGATCGGTAAAAGCCCGGCTTACACACTGCAGAGACATCAAGCACAATAGGGAGGTGATTACATTACTAATGCCATCGATCAGTGCCTTTGTACTGCTTGTTCAGAGCTGATGAGAAAATTTAGTCATTAAAGTCAAACATGCAACAACTTCATTAAAGAGAGCAGGTGCTTATTTCAATAGAGAGCTGATGCTTTGAACACACAGGGTTTTAATGAATAGCCTACTTCCTGTTCTTGGTGCTTATTTCAATAGAGAGCTGATGCTTTGAACACACAGGGTTTTAATGAATAGCCTACTTCCTGTTCTTGGCTATCGACCCAAAATGAGTCTGAATTATTAATAATTAGCATCTGTTTATTTTAAATGTTAATCTTATTGATGTGCAAGGCAAATGGGTTGAAATGAAATATGGGGTCGGTTCAGTTTTTATTAATTGAATTGAACTGAATTGTTTTATGTTTTTGAAAGAAGTCTATTATGGTCACCAAGGTTGCATATATTAGATTAACAGTAATACTGTGAAATATTATTCTAATTTAAAAACTGTAACTGTATGCATGTATGTATATATATATATATATATATATATATATATATATATATATATATATTCAGTGTCACATTCTTTGTGACATTATGAATGTCTTTACTGTCACTTATGATCAATTTAGTATTTATTAATGAATTGAGATGGTTAGCAGAATGTTAATGCTGCTCTTGTCCATCCAATGAAAGTGAATTGAAAATAAAATAAAATAAAATAATTTATTTATTTAATTTTTTTTAAATTTAATCCAATATTCCTGAAAGTCTTGCTCACTGAGATTCATCTCTGAAATCTCATTTGCATATGGCACATAAAAAAGTATTGTAACAGGTTTGGTGTCAGTTATGGCGAATAGGATTTCAGAGTTACTGAATGGTGGAAGGCAATGACTTAATTTTTAGTCTGATCCTCAATCACTATTACTATAATAGTGTATGAATGAGTAAGACTGTCATTTTGCCATTTTAGGAACTTCATTTTTATTTATTTATTTGTTTGTTTGTTTGTTTGTTTGTTTTCAGTTAAAGTGTAGTCTGAACATTTTGCTAAACTTCTCCAAATGGGTTCTGAATGACATGAGGGTAAGTAAACAATAAAAAAGTTGTATTTTTTAGGTGAACTGTTCCTTTAAAAAGGAACATAAATCTTCACACATTCACTCATCAAACACCATATTCATCCAGCCCTCTTACACAGCAACATTCCCAGGAAGCATGAAAGCCACAATTTACAGTGTTACACCCACAAGTGGGACAAATGGATTCAGAATATTTGGCTTTTGCAACTACTTAAATGCTTCTCCATTCAAGACAGGTGCTTATGCACAGCAGACACCCTGTCAGCGCAAAATACATTTAGATAATGTATTGCCATGGAGAGATAGATTGAGAGAGATAGATTATCAATGGCCTCGGCAGTCCAAAGTGCACACAAAGACATTAATTAAAACCTCTCTGGCGTGCATTAAGAGGCAGACAGCAGAGGTGCACTGTGAATTCAACCCAACTCTGAGCCACGGCAAGAACAAGCCAAGCTGAAAGAGGCAGCTAATGCAGAATAATACGATATATAATATCATTCAGAATTTAACTATTATTAATGGGCCAGATTCAGCACTTCTGTAGTATTTTATGCTTTTCTCTGAAGTCCACTTCAGTGCAAAAAACAGTTGTAGTTTTGCTACTTTGACATAAAAGTCAACATGAAATCAAAAGTAAGCCTATTTGCGTTTTAATACACATTCCATCTTATTGTAAAATGATTTATCACTTTATTCCAAATAATGTTTATCTTCATA
Source organism: Tor tambroides (assembly GCA_021397915.2). Taxonomy (NCBI): domain Eukaryota; kingdom Metazoa; phylum Chordata; class Actinopteri; order Cypriniformes; family Cyprinidae; genus Tor; species Tor tambroides. The sequence continues at coordinate 1,830 of JAFVLL020019950.1, read as the reverse complement.
GTTTTTCGATGAGAAATTTAATAACCTGCTCTGCCTCTTTCTTTTTCGGTTGAGGTCACCACCAGGCTCCATTCTGGTGTGTAAAGCAAAGTAAAGTAAAGTAAAGTAAAGTAAACCACCTGGCTCCATTCTGGTGTGTAAAGTAAACTAAAGTAAAAAAGTAAAGTAAAAAGTAAAGTACAAAGTAAAGTAAAGTAAAGTAAAGAAAGTAAAATAAAGAAAGTAAAGTAAACCACCTGGCTCCATTCTGGTGTGTAAAGTAAAGTAAAAATAAAATATTAAATTAAATTAAATTAAATTAAATTAAAAAATAAAAGTATGTACTATTTTTAATATATGTATTATTATTTATTATACATTATTTATTAGATTTATTCCAGATGGATAAAATTATGAATTGATTTTTCTTTCTTATTGAGTAACCTATTTTACTTGAAACTGTGTCTGATTACTGAAGAAACTAAATTGCAAATGTGTTTAACGTTGATTTTAATATATAAATGAGCTCTTTTATGATTTTATGATTGGCTAAATTCCACATACTGCTGTCATTCATCAGGGATGCCAAAGTAAGTCTACATAACAAATCAAAACTCTTTTATTTTAAATGTATGTATACATTATTTATACATTAAATGTGCCCTATAAAAAACTGTCAACCACTACAGTATAAAGCCCGTTCACACCAACAATGATGCCTATAAAGATAACTACAACAATAAGTGTCCACACCAAACAATAATATCAAAGTCAAGTGGATTCTGATTGGTTATCAGTGTTTTTAATTAATTAATTACATTAATTTCTCCTGTGTTGTTATTGTTATAGTTGTGATGTGGACTTCCCTATTTTCATAGAATTATAATTATATTTAACTTTATAGTTATAGTTTTCATAATAATTACCCCTGTGCTCGATTCTCTTTTCATCAGTTGCCAAATCACGTGAAATAAAGCAGGGTAAAACGCTCTCATGACTTTCTCTTTTGCATGAGCAACATATCCATCTTTTTCAGAGTGGCAGTGCTGTGGCCTCCAGACGAGATTTGCTCAGCTGTAGCCGCCTGTCTGAGGCCGTAAATAGATCATCTTTTTCCCCATCGGCAGCATTTAGACGAGACCATCCTCGCATGAGCTAAATGGATTGCTTGTTTTAGGTTAGTATGATGAAAAATTGTGTTTTACTGATGAAAGATATGCATAGAGGTTTTGAGGTTGAGGAAATGATAGAATTTTCATTTTTTAGGTAACTGTCACTTTAAAATCTGACTGTCAGATTTGCCCTCCTGTTGTTTTAGAGTGGTGCTAACAGGAATTGACTCTAAATTACATACAACTCTAAGCGACCTTGCAATTAGCATTAACCTGTGTCCTGCTGGAAAACACTAAAGCATTTTACAGCTCACAGTCTTATTATTATCTAAATGGCCATGAAAGGGCAAACACAGAGCGGTTACAGCTTTCCAACAGCATGTGTTTTAGTGAGATTATGTGTCATTCATGTAATATATGACATTTGAATGAAACAATATGTATTTAAAAGCACTATGCAAATAAATTTGAATTGCACTGAATTGAATATATGAGTGTTCGTTGGGGGGGGTTATATATATAGTTTTTTCAAGAATCAGTAAGATTTTTAATGTATTTTAAAGAAATTTCTTATGCTCATCAAGGCTGTATCTATTAATTTTGTGAAATATTATTGCAATTTAGAATAACAGTTTTCAATTTTAATTAGTGCTGTCAAACGATTAATCGCGATTAATCGCATTCAAAATAAAAGTTTTTGTTTACATAATATATGTGTGTATACTGTGTATATTAATTA
>JAFVLL020019948.1:0-62640 GCA_021397915.2 Tor tambroides | reverse complement strand
TCTTTTAATTCTCAGCATTTCTGCATTACGTAAGCTTGAGAATGCATTGCTTCTCGCTTAATAGTTTTGGGTGATGCATTGTGGCATTGTCTGAGGCTTTCCCCTGGCATAAGCTTCTGGCTGTTCATTTAAAAAACAAGGAGAGAGAGGTACATAGACATATCAGAGCCACTCCAGTGATTAGATCTACAGCGGTTGAGGATTGATGCCACCCAATAGTTGTGTGTAAGCATAAAAGCAGAGGAGTTTGCAAAACGTGAGCATCTCCTGGATTATAATAACCCTCATTAACATTTTCACACATGGCTAGCCAACAAATGAACATGGAGATCAACCTCTGCTGGCAGATTTATGGCCCTCGGGAAGTTCGACCCAAAGAACTGGACTGAACAGGACAAAAAGACTCTTCTAAGCAGGGCTGTGCACCATTCAGAGTTGAATTAATTCTAATTCAGGAACTGAGTAGTAGTTGGGATGCAGGTTTGCAATTGAAATTTCAATGTTAAAAGGAATCCAGAGGAATTCAGTTACTTTAAATGATTTTAATACATTTAGTATATTTATCTATTTTATGTTATGCAAGTTAGTATGAGTCTGTGCAGTAATGGTGGGGATTTTTTTTCAGGAACTTTTTCTTCAGGTTACATCTTTACACCAGTAGGTGGCGACAAGTGACTTTCTTTATGAATGAATCACTCATTCGTTAATGAATTTAGTCAGTCTGTTCAAAAAACTGATAAATTTGGAATGAGTCACTGAACCATTTAGTTCCTGTTCACATCAAGGGTGATAACTATAACAATAACTATATAGTTTTAATAATCATTCTAATTCTATGAGATTCCATGCACAGCTGTAATGATGAGACAGAGGAACAGTAATCACTTTCGATATATTTTATCAGCTGATAAACAATAAAAAACTTTGACATCTGTTTTAACGATTGACTCAACTCACGATGTGATGCAATTCAAATGAATATATCATTTAACGAAATAACTTTTAAGACAAATTATTGATGAAAAGGTGTCCTTTTATTATTGCTTGGACAAAAGATGCACATTTCTTTGTGAAATTGAAATATATAACAAATAACAAAGCTAAATTGAAATTTTAAAACAAACCCCAAATCAAATTAGTAAAGAACACATAAAAGAGGTCTCTTCATGTAAACAAATTAAGCCTGTGCTCTTTCCATTTGAAATTAGAGGCAACCGACTGTATTTCAATCACAATCCAAACAAAGATGCTGCATACATGCATCATGAGCAGTTTTTAATCTAAGTTAGATTGAATAATTCCGAAATTTGAAGCAAAAACAGAATGTTCTAACTTTAGTACACAAAACATATCTGCATGAAACAAAAACAGCAGACGGGCTGAATGAGATGCAAATTCACTCTCTGACAGCAGGTGGTGCTTATGAAACAGCAGCAATAGAGCGTTTGCTTGGTCACTGCTGTAAGCAAAGCAGTGCGGCACTTATAAACACCACTTTAATATGCATTATACAGAGGCAAGATGAAAAGAAAACACTATTTCTAAAGACAGTCAATCCTCGTATAAACATCTCAACCGATTTGAATCGTCACATATTTGTATCAATTTTCAACCGGCTCGGGGTGCATCGTTACATCCATTTTGACAGCCATTAAGAATCCATCCTGATTTAAAGAGCTTGAGCATTTGAAGCTGCAGACGATAAAACTGCAGCGCGATATCTTGTGTTGGTGTGGACACTAATATAATTATCATTATAGTTATCCCTGTAGTTATTGTTCTTTGTGTGAACAGGTTTTTAGTCAAATTATTCGTTCAGAACGTGTATTCGTTCAAAGAATAAAACTAGTGGCTCTGATTGAGTCATTAAATCATTAGTCATTCGATTCCAGTTCAGCTTCCCGTGTGGCGTGGGAGCCAATTCTTGCCAAACCCTGGTTTCCTTGCATGAAGTTAATTAGTTATAAGCATGTTTTGATGCAGTTGCTGTTGCTTGTCACACAGGCGGTATGACTGTGCCGGCAGGACATTTTTCATCCTGCTTTGATGGAGTATCGAGAGTTTTGGGGTTTCTCCCGTGAAGTTGCAAACAACCACATTTTCCATTTTCATGCATACATGCACCCGCATAGCGCAGCGCTGCGACGCTTCTCTCCGAGGAGAAGCTGTTTGCAGAGCGGTTTCTCGCGTCTCTGTCACCTTGAGAGATCAGACCAGAGGCGCTTTTCCCACCAAGCACTTCATTAGAGTGACAAACCGCGTTCCAAGCTGTGCGCGAAACATCAGCGTCACCCAAAATTAGCGGCGACGAGGAAGGGGAAAAAGAGAGCTGACTGACATCACCTGGGGGGCTCCAAGAACAGAGAAATACAGACTGTGGTCTGCGCGGGAAGAATCACACGTCTACCGCTATCCATCTCCCAGAGTTCTCCCGTCAAGTCTGTTTCTTCAGCAAGCTATTCTATCATCTTCCGTGGCCCGTTCGGCTGTACATTAATCATCATGCCTCAGGGAAGAGATTCTGCTGTCCACACTGGTCATCATGCAAAGGATTATGGATGTTCTATAAAGCGAGGCATGGGAAGGGTGGCTTCTCGGAGTTTCTTATGCTTTCTGTCCCTTTTTTGTTCGGTCTTGTGCCAGTCCGTTCAGCCGTGTTATTAACAGAGGTTTGGGTTTGAGAGGAGGAGCTCGTTGGCTAATGTCCTTAAGACAAAAGGGAGGATGCTCTTGCTGATTTGAGGAGCTGGAAATCCAATTTCCCGTCCTCTGGTTTAATTTTCTGACCTGATGGGGCAAAGAGATTGCCACTGTAATTGCTGGCGAACTTGTGCCATGTGCCAACGCAGCAAAATGTTGGCGTTTACCCGCTAACGGTGAACTGATAGCGATCAGCTATACAGAGTTCCCCAACCAAAGGCCTAATGTGATAACAGCCTGATAAGTAATGAAAAGAATAGGCCTTTAAAAGTTTGCCAAGATTCCCACTGCGCCGTGACTTCCTTGTGGTTTGGAAAGGCACTCTGTGTTCAGTTAACTGAAAGAAACTCCACAGAGGTACAGCTCATTCTGGGATAGATAGTTCTCCACCTTGATACTTGCTTGTTGATCATTAGCTAGAAATATTATTCTACCATGATCTCACCAATTAAAACTTTTTATTGGAGATGCAGTGATATTGAAATCCTGCCAGATGCTGCTAAATATGTTTGACAACACTTTATAATACGATTTTTTTTACATTATCTAAATTATAAATTATATATATATATATAAAAAAAAACATTTGCAGTATTTTTAAATCCAGATTAATGTTGTATTTACATAAATATAATAATGTATAACATTTATTTCTAATTAATTAAATATTTGTTTTATTTTAAATATATATATTTTTATATTTAAGATATTATATTAACATTAATATATAAATTGACAATCAACAATTGTATGTTTATAAATCAGCATTATAAATCAGCATTTATAAATGTTCATTATTATTTATTTAGTGTTAACTAACCTTATTGTAAAGTGTCACCTTATTATTATGTCATGGATAATAACCGATAAATGATATTACAAATCTATACTACTCTGAAAGTATAATAAATAAATAAAATTTAAAACACTGAACATTGAAATGGTTTGTCATTTTACACAGCTCTGTTTTCCTTGCATGTGCACTTGAAGGGACAGCGTTTAAAGTGTCAAATCTTTGTCATGATACACTGCTTTCCCATAAGTTAGTGCTAGATGTTCTAAATCTTAACATGACGTGTGCATTATTAAATCATCAGTGGTACGATAAATAAATATTGTGCATTACTGCTTTTTAGCTAAATAAAATTGTACTTTCTTTGAGACTGTCATACAAGCCTGATGATCATTTACTAGCTATGTGATTCTACCGTAACCACCTTAATTTGAACTTTTTAGCTTTACGTCATGTCGAAAGCGTATTATATTGCATCCTAAACATGGAAGCTACATCAGCAGCCATTATGGCAGTCTCATCCATTGCACCATAAAGCAGTGTGTGCAGTGGCTCATTACTCTGGTAGAGTACACAACAGTGGCATGTAATATATAATTTAACCATCCATGTCTCCCTGGCACTTTAATTTAAACAGCTCTGATGGTGATGCACGTCTGTGCGGAGAGAATGGGCTGAGTAGGTTCTCCATGGAATTCCAGACAAATTATCTCCATGTCAGGAATCTCCGTTCTATTACGGTCTGCTTGTGATGTATAATTTACATTAGAGTAATGTATGTGTGTCTGATTGAATAGACGGAGAGCAGTTTAAATAAGTGGAGCTTTTAAGCAAGTGTGATTGGGAAGTGTTTGAAAATTGAACTTTTAAAGTGAGACGCACGCACACAGACATTCAGAATGCCTCTCGCCGTCATCGCTGCGGCAAACAGGAAATGCATTACTACTCAAGAAAACCGTCATTTGATGTGCTTGAGGAAACAGAGGCTGAAAAAAAAAACATGTTTTCATCCTAGAATGGAATGTCAGAGGAGATAAACATCATGAGCCGTTCCTTATATATTATTATGTGCAACAATTTGACGACCACAGAATTTAGATTAATAGCGTTCAGCCCTCGGGAAGTAATTTCCTTTTGAGAAAGTGATTTGCATGCGGCGAGGAAAGGAGAGACCCTTTTTTTCGCTGCTCTTTTGTGGTGTCAGCTAAAACTATTGGCATTTAAAGCAACTCCCCAAGGTTAATGAGCCCCTCCATTAACCCTCCCCCAGGGGAACGACAGAAGGGCATTCTGGGAGATGTAGTTGTAAAGTCAATCCACATTGACTCAGCATTCCATATTAAGTCGTTTAGGGGCGAATACAAGTCTTTCCTAACTAGTCTGCTCCCTGGTCAGAATTAAAGATGATTTGTTGTGTTAATGAACAGGCCATTAGAGGTTCTGCTACAATAAACTCAAATACACATTAACAAGTCCCGCATAATTTAGTGGCTCCGCACAAACCCTCGTGACGACCTTCAGATGTTATAGAGTTTCATATTGTGCTCCATCGTCAGAGTTTTTCTACCTGATCTTATGACGGAAACTTACCTGTGGGAACTATTTCACAAGATGCGAGTACATATCTCTGCAGTTTTCAACAGAAATTAACACTAAAGGTGGTAAAACAGCAAGCACTTATAATCGTTTTCGTACACAGTTATGATTACAGCTCCATATGTTTTGGTTTTCCGGATGTAACAAGCTTGCTCGGTAGCAATTGGACTTAGGATGCAGAATCCTTGGGTACGAATCCTGTCAAAAACATGACTCACGATGAAAGAGCTGAAAGATGACAGTTTGAAAAACAAGCTAAAATCGCAGTGCTTGCGATTGCATTTTAACGTCACATTCGCTTTTGTTCATACTATCAGGTTGGTTTAGGAGTAGTGCATATGGTACATTATTTTAAAACGTCAGGGACGTCACATAAAAACGTACCATATGTACCTTCATCTGTTCCAGGGGGAAAAAAAATTAACACTCTTTTAGTGCCACTCAGTGGACATTTCACATTGAATATGTCAGGAAACCTACATGACGGTGCGTATTTTGCATCTTGCGAAAAAATTCCCACGTCGTGAGATCAGTTTGGAGTTTTTGGTGTGAACAGGCTTTAAGGTATTAAAAAAGGTTTGCTTTGGGACTAAATTGTTACAAAGTTGCATTTTGGTTCAACTACATTTCAGAACAGACCAACATTTGCTTAAGTTAAGGTTAAGGTTAAGGTACACTTTATTGTCCCTGAGGGAAATTTGTCTTAGGCTCAGAAATCCCGAATTGCAAGGCTTGCAGCATTTTTCCTGTTAAGGCCGGGGACAATACCTATAAAGTTTTAATAATTGTTATTAAATTCAATGAGAGTAGGAAGTCTACACCACAGCTATAATGATAGTGACACAATATCAAAAATTGAAATCACTTTTAGAAGTCTAATGAACGATAAAAATGTTAACAGCCAGTCAGAATCCACACCAATTTAAAGAGCTTGTGCAGACAACATAACCACAGTATGCACTTATAATAAACCGAATGTTGTTGTACATTGCACAGTGGGTGCTAATATAGTTGTTGTATCCTCCTTGATGAAGCCTTCTTGAATGGACCTTACACTCCATAATGTCTGTTTTATAGTTTGAGCAGGAATCAAGTCTGCATTTGGAAAACAATAATTCCATACTCTCATTTCGCAGAAGAGTCATTAAAAGACTTTCAGAGGGAGAGACATGTTTTGATTGTGAATAACCGTGATGTGCTGACTCACAGAATTCAACTCTAGAGATCCATCAGGTATGCTCATGGTTATCACAGGGATATTGCATAGGGATATTGGCTGGTTCTTTGGACCACTGGGTTTGATTGCATTCTCACCAAAAGAACTGTTCCAAATGTGCCTGTGAAAATGGTATTTCTACAATGTCTTGAGCAACAAAACTTCGCTTTCAATTAGAGGACCTCCCTGCCTCCATCACAGTCTAACCTGTTCATAAGAACAGGATCTGCATATGCCTATAAATGATTAAAGCCACAGAAGGTGGCCTTCAAGCAAAGGAACGTCAGCTCTGTTCACCCCGAGGATCTAGTTCTCACACCAGCCCAAACCTGTTCATTAGTAAATCACATTCTTCCTGACATGTATCGATTCATGCATAGATATTGTGCTTTAAATGTGTTGTAATGTATAGAGCATCCTCAGTGCCTGTCTTACGTCAGGGTTATCATGCTTCTGCTTCTCTAAACAGAATAAAATGCCCCCGATCGATATCCAGCTGTTCATCTGTTTCTTTGGGAAACCCATAAGGCATTTTGCAATGAACACACTAACTGAATAATGGTAAATAAAGAAATACATATATTTAATTTATGTAATTGTGAGTGTATATATAATTTGCATCAGCATTATCGTCATTATAGTTAATAACTAAACTAAAACTAAGATCATAAAAACATTTGTTACATGAAATAAATATATCAGAAATAAAAACTGTTATTTCTGAGATACTAAAACTGAAATAATTAAAATATATATACATTATATAGACAGTTAAAATGGAAAATATAAAAATAAAAACTAATTAAAAAATAAAAACTATAATAGTATCTCAGTGATAATAAAAAAACTGTTATAAATGTATATATTGTATTTAAATATGATCTATTTCTTTATCATTGAATAGTTTATAATAAGATACAATATATACACATATTTTTTTCTGATATTTAAATATCCCGTTTCACTAGTAACTGTGGTTTTAAAAATAAAATAAATAAATAAATAAACAACATAATGGCTTTTAACGTGTTACATTTAAAATGTTTAAATGTTTTAATTTAGGTAAAAATATCAATATTTGGAATAGAGTTAGCATAAGCACACTTCTCAAGCAAAACTTTTTCATAAAAAGAAGTTTGTTTTTTGAGAAAAGCTCTTGCATCATTTGTTTGCAGATGCCTCTTGGTTTGATATTTTGTTGTCTAGTGCAATGACGTTCATACATTTAGCATCATACGTACATACTTGAAGCTTTTTACAGACTCAATTTCAAAGTAATCGCCAGAGACGTCTGATGAAGCGCCGTGCGGCTTGATAGAAGGATTGAAATGAAGAGAATCAGACGACAGGAAAATGTTGGAGAGGAGGTCAGAAAGGGAAAAGACAGCTAAGGGGTAATAGAAATAGATAAGCAGAGCTTGTGTTTTAGAGTAATAGAAGTCAGGGGAGTGGGCTGATGTCAGTGATGCATAGCCACCGGCTCATCAGCGACGGCCAGACTGGAGCTCGACGATTAGATTTTAATTCTCAATCAGGCCTCCGCTTCTCATTTTCCTGCAAATAATCACAGGGAAAAATGGCAACTCAAATGATTGTGTTATAAAGTCTTAAGCTATTATTTAGCCGACACCGTGGAGAAGACAGAAAGTCCTACGTATTTTAAAGCAAAAGTTAAATTAATTTCAAATTACGCTGAGCGTAATGACTCAGGCGCCCTGAGCTGTGACTGCAGAGCGCTCGCAAATTTGATGCACGGTTCTGGCAGTCCAACAGCGTCGCTCTCGCGTTAACTGCATTTCTCAGCAGAGCGTCACCTGCGATGACAATGAGAATGATGAATAGCGTACTTAAGTCGGGCTCCTGGCTTTGATGTTCCTCTCTTCCATTCTTTTTGTTGTTGTTGTTGTGCTTTTTTTTTTTTTTTTTTCCTGCGATACCTAAAGGATGTTGTTGGCTGTTGCACTTCAGAGAAGTGCTGTAGAGCTCAATGCATCTTGTACTTTTCCAAGCAGGTGCTGGGCTCCTGTATGAAATGAGCTCTTTTATGTAAGGCTGGAGAAGTTTGCGATAGACATCATCAAAGACGCCCCAGCACAACGGGAGATCTTCCGAGTACAAAACGGCCTGCACTTGTTGCGCGACTTGACGTCCGTGATTCATCCGCCTCCCTCGAATAGGCGGAGTCGAGTTCAAACGACTTTGGCTGCAGTCGAGAGTCTCTGCCGCTCTGTGAGCCGTTTGATGCCGGGCGACTATGACAATGAGGTCAAGGAGCCTTCCCGGCAAGAAACAAAACTAATTACCTTAAGAATGCTTCTGAACGGCACGTGCCGAGGATGATCAGACGGCGCTGAAAAGTAATATTGGAAAATTACATTTTTCTGCCTGCTGTATTTTCTTAAATCAATTGAAATCAATGTAGCTGAGAGATTGAATCAAACCTCATCTCATTGACTCCAGCTATAACATCCATCTTCTTTTACAGTGGAGGAGCTCTAACCGCGAGCTTCTCTCAAAAGCCCTATTCAAATGGGATTAGTTTTCTGTAAAGGAGTTAGTGGATGTCTGTAATGTTTATTGACTGTATAACGTATAGCAATCGCAAACCTTCTGCAGTTACACGTTGTTGTCACGTGTAACTGATCTGTCTCAAAATTGTCTATAGCAAGTATTTAAGCAGGAGCTATTATGCATTATCGTATATCTGGGATTGTTAGACAAAATTGATTCAAATTTTATTATCTTTTCACGTTTTACAATTTTATTTGACTCTTTTGCTGTTACTGTTCTAGTAAAATAAAATAATATAAATAAAAATAAAGACATTTATAATGTTAGAGATTTCGGTTTCAAGAATGATGTTCTTTTGAGGGGAAAAAAGTATCATTCTTTCCACAAAAATATAAAGTAGCAAAACTGTTTTCAACAATGATTTTGGTTTCTTTCGAGCAGCAAATCAGCATATTAGATCATATGGCACTAAAGACTGGAGTAATGATGCTGAAAATTCAACTTTGATGACAGGAAAAAATAATATTTTAAAATATATTAAAATAGAAAAAAATTTTATTAAATAAATGCAGCTTTCGCTACTGTAAAACACTTATTTAAAGAACTTAAAATCTTACCAGCCTCAAACATTTGAACCGTATAAATGTAAATAATGTAGTAATTTGGTCATATTGAGCTGAGATATTACTGGTTAAAATTTCAGCTTTGCCATCACAAGAATAAATTACCTTTTAAAATATATGTAAAAAGACAAGAGTAGCTTTAAGTTGTTTTTACAGCACTTTTTGATCAAATAAATACATCTTGCCAAACCTGTACTTTTGAACGGTTTGTATATGTTATAGATTCACAATTCTCAGTTTGCTAGTATTACCCAGGGCTCTGAACTGGTTCAAGGAACGAAAACGAAAATCGTAAACAAACTAAATTATGATGGTAACATAACCAGAAACAGAAACTAAATTAAGCAATAAGGTACGAGAGGCCGTGCTGTATCGTGAATAAATCACGGCTGAAGGGCGTTGTTAGGGTCCGTGTACTTGGCGGCCAACGGATTTTCCTTTTGAAATTAGAAAACCAAAATCGGGAATCGAGCGTTAACTCGTTTTTTGTTTTAATATTGAAAGTAGAAAAATGAGAAAGCAGCTCCTTTTTCGTTTTTTCATTTTTTTCCAAGAAACGAAAAACGAGAATTCAGCTTATTTCCGTTTTTCGTCCAAGGGTAGAAAAATGAATAAACAGCTTGAATATTCGATTTCTATACGTGGGCGGGAATTAAACGCCCCTTTCTGCTGATTGGTCAGCCGAAGATCTTCCGCAGTTCCGAGACAAAAGTCCTCCACTGCTGCAGGTGTGTCTCCTTGATCTGGAAAATATGCAGGCTATCAACATTTTTTTTTTTCCTATTTTTTTTTTTTTTTTCCGCAGACCCTGGCACTTAACTGCTGTTCTACACAGAAGAAAGCGCTGTCTAAACTCTGCGCCGGTACGAGTTGTATCAAGCTATTAATTAATCTGGTTGTTTCATGAGAAAAAGATGAAATGTCGTTGCAATAAACGCATCCAGAATCCGTACACCTGCAGCAGTGGAGGACTATTATTCTGCCTTGCAAAACTGCGGAAGAACTGATGACGGCACGGTTTGATCTTCGGCTGACCAATCAGCAGAAAGAGGCGTTTAATTCCCGCCCACGTATAGAAATCGAATATTCAAGCTGTTTATTCATTTTTCTACCCTTGGACGAAAAACGGAAATTAAGCTGAATTCTCGTTTTTCGTTTCTTGGAAAAAAATGAAAAAACGAAAAAGGAGCTGCTTTCTCATTTTTCTACTTTCAATATTAAAACAAAAAACGAGTGAATGCTCGATTCCCGATTTTGGTTTTCTAATTTCAAAAGGAAAATCCGTTGGCCGCCAAGTACACGGACCTGTTAGGCACGACGCGAAGCGGAGTTACCACACAATAAAAATATTAAAACCCAAAATGTATGTATTGAAATGTTACTTTTTTGAAGCAAGTTCGTTAAATGCTGTCCTTCCGCTAAAAAAATAGTTCCTGACAGCAACAGTAAACGGCAAGAGAATGTTCCGAGCATGCCTCATCTAATGGAGCTTAAATAAAAACAGAGAATAGGAGGTCTTATTTTAACACCATATATGATATTTTCTCACACACATACATCTGCTTATCTCTCAGCATCGTCTGTTTTCCGTCTTTTAGTTTTAAAACAGACCGATTCGCGGCACAGCGCGAGTTTGCAAGAGTCATTACAGTGTAAACTGATGGTCATACAGAATCATACCTGAAACAGAAAACTAATAAATTCAGTAATATTCCCTCCTCACTTCGGAAACTGTAGTATTTCACACAGATGCGCGCCGCACACATGTCAACATATCTCCGCGTGAGAAGCGTTTATTTAGACAGGGGAAGGGCGGGGTCTCAAAATTAAAGATGAAAGATGCAACATAACGCCAGCAGGGGTCACTCATACTTCATTAAATAAATAGCAAGCTACTACATAATACATTAAACAGTTTTGATGCTATTGATTGTTTATGTTGCTAAGGGTGTTGCTCAGTGATACACAGAACGGTTGGGTGAAGCGGTCATAGCCGTGCTGTATCGTGAATAAAACACAGCTGCTGACCAATCAGAATCGAGGAATGGAACCAACCGTTTTATAATCAAATTTAATAGTTTCGAACAGAATATGGAACCATTTGGATTCATGCCGAATGAGAGAGGTAGGATTCAGTTCCACTTTAAATTAATTTGTTTTTGGCTTGACATTAATATAGCCTAAATTCTGTTAACTTTAGAGGATTTGTTGTGGAGAGAAGGGAACTAAAATAGCCTAGTTGTGTTTATAATGTTGGTAAACATTTTGCTTTACTGGTATTTTAGCCTACATTATTTCTGAATGTAAAAATAAAATGCGACGTACAGCCTACACGACTTATGTTTTTCCCTCTCAAATGCAATTTTTTTTTTTTAACCATGCAGCAAACATTTTTAAATATCTCAAAAAAAAATACTTTAAAGATATTAAAGTATTTTTTTGAGATATTTAAAAATGTTTGCTGATTAAGACCAGATTAAGACTCTGTTTATTTTTATTCTTTCTTTTTAAGTAAAGAAAACACTGTACTTTATTATTATTATTATTATTATTATTATTATTATTATTATAGGCAAAGATAAAGTTTAAAAATGATGTTATTAACCGGTATTTTTTCTACTCAAACGGTTTCGGAACGGTAATAATACAGAGGAACGCATGAACAGAAATGTTAAAATCCTGATTCTATTCTTCTTTTTTTTTTTTTTTCTTCAGAGCATTTCATAAGTAGTAAAAAAAAAAAAAACACTTTTCAAAAGAATATTTTCTTCCACAAGAAAAGGTCCAATTAAAATAATGGAGAGGCTTTGAAAACCATTACATTAGCCCACCTCCTCATACGAAACGAATCCCCTTCAAATAGGGCCGAAGTAGGTTTTTGTCCCCGCCTGCACACCTTTTGTTGTGATGTATTCTTCTGCTAGGTTTCTAGGGCTACCAGGCATGACACTGTGGCACGGCATGATCGTTCATCCTGGCTGATGTGTCTCGCTCGCCCTCCCTTCAGCTGGAGAGTGGAGCTAATCTCGCCCCTCAATCTGGCCACCTGTCAATGGGGGTCAGCGCTTGTCAAACCCTCTGTCTTCACCTCCCTCCTCCCGCTGCCTCACACGGCTGATAAAAGGGCCCGCGGAGTCTCTAGTCCTCAATGGAGCGTTGAAGAGACAGAGGGGCCTTATCAGAGCAGCACCGGAGGGTCTCTGCTCACTCACAGTCCACGAGCGTGCAGGTTAAAAGGCTGAACGATCAGCAGGCAATGAGCCACACCTAGCTAACATCCCACAGCTGACACACGTCCATAACATGACAAACTCCATCGCTTCTGTTATAATCAACATAGCTGTCTATACATGTGAAGCGCTAGATGTGGCACATCACCGATGGCCTGTTGCTAATAAAGTTGTTTTATTGTCAAATATCATGTTCATTTTAAATTTGTTTTTCAGTAACTTCAGACTGTTATACGCCAAAACCATCTTGTAATGTTTCTTGTATTATCTATATAAATAAGCATTTAAATGTAAAACCATATTAATTATTTTGCCATTCTACATATTCCCCAAAAGATGCAGTGTATTTTCCTTACTATAAACTATTGTACTATAAAGTACAGAACAATCACTAAACTTTTCTGCCCCGCTTTTTGATTGACAGCTCATAATTGGCTCTGATTATTGACTTTTTATACAATGAGCGGATGTGCATTACTTTATTAGATAATACATTGATGCATCTTGTGATTTGAAATCAATTTTTAAGTTAGTATACACTAATGTTCAGAGGGTTAGGTCATATTTAATTTAATTAATTAATTTATTTATTTATTTATTTATATATAAGTCTCACCATGCTCACCAATATTTCATTTATTTATTTAATTTATTATCTGTTTTTTTAAATAAGTCTCACCATGCTCACCATGATTTCATTTATTTGATCAAAATACAATAAAAACAGTAATATTGTGAAATTAGCTTTAACATTGTGAATTTATTCCTGCAGAAATTAAATTAAAGCTGCAGCAGCATCATTACTCCAGTCTTCAGTGTCACATATACACAAGAAACAGTTATTCTTATTATTATCAATGTTGAAAACATCTGTATAAAATGTAATTATAAATAAACAAGCAAACTGATGTGCTTGTTGTGCTGCTTAATATTTTGGTGAAAACTGTGATGAAAGGAAAGTTCAAAAGAAAGGAAAGTTCAAAAGAACATTTTTGTAACATTATAAATGTCTTTACTGTCACTTTTGATCAATATAATGCATCCTTGCTGAATAAAAGTATTAACTGCTTTCCAAAAAATCCTATTGACCCTATTAGTGACGTCTGGCTTCAGCGTTTCTGGTGTAGACGTGATGTTACTGCAATAAAAATGGTCTGGTGTGTTGCTGAGCTCTGGATTGGTGCGTCTCCTCTTTTTGGACGTACACCTTTGTTCATTATCCAGATGTCAGTCTGAGAGTGCTCAAACAGTGTCCTTAAGGGACAGCAGTTGGCAAGTGTTTTAAAGTTGCACTTTCAAGTGCTTTAAACACATTGGAAGGGCTGAAATCGCAGGGGTAAATAATACCTATTCACAGACGGAGCCAGACTTTCTGTTTACTGTTTAATAGCTATTAAATTATGCTGCTGCTTTATTTTACATCCTGGTTGAGTCAAGAAAAGGCTGCAAGACACTCTTTTAATACAGAACAGACATTCAGTGCTTTGTGATGACTTAAACTGCTCTCTTCCAGATGCCGTTGTCGTCCTGGTTAGATTACCAACATTTGGGACATAATCAGGCACAGAGTGATAAAGAAACAGCTTTGAATCACTTGTTTAGTTGTTCTGTTTGATATATGTGTGTGTGTGTGTGTGTGTGTGTGTGTACAATTTCTAATATTGTTTTTTTTTTTTTTAAATACACTTTATAATATCATTTATTTCTGTAATGCAGCGCTGAATTTTCATCAGCCATTACTCAGTCTTCAGTGTCACGTGATCCTTCAGAAATCATTCTAATATGCTCAATTATTATCAGTGTTGAAACAGTTGTGCGGCTTAATATTTTTTTTGGAAACTGTGATGCTTTCTTCTTTGATTCTTTGAATAAAAAGTTAAAAAGAACAGCAAAATAGGAATCTTTTATAGCAATATAAGTCTTTTACTATCACTTTTTTATCAAATTTATTACTATTTAACACATCCTTGCTGAATAAAAGTATTAATTTCTTTAAAAAAAGAAAAGAAATAAAACATTTACTGACTCCAAACTTAAATTTTTCTATTTTGAATAAAAAACTGTTCTTTTTAACTTTTTATGTATCCAAGAATCCTGAAAAAAGTATATAGATCCCCAAAAAATATTAAGCAGCACAACTGTTTCCAACATTGATTATAAATCAGCATATTAAAATGATTTCTGAAGGATCATGTGACAAGACTGGAATAATGATGCAGACTTATTCAGTTTGTCTTGACGGGAATAAATTATATTTTAAAGTGTATTAAAACAGAAAACTTCTTTCAAATTGCAACAATATTTCACAAAATTACGTTTTTTTCTGTATTTTTGATCAAATAGATACAACCTAGAAACTTCTTTAAAAATCGTACTCATCCCAAACTTTCGAACGGCCGTGTATTGTAGTATGTGTTGCTACGTGAACTTTTTTTTGTTTTTTTTTTAGTTTACATTAGAGAATTAGAGAAGTGAGGCTGTTTGTTCTCATGTACTAGATGGTGGATGAGTTCAGATTTCGTGTAAATTCGATTTTTTTCCTTGTAATGTGATTTGTATTATAGTACTGAGTGTTTGTTAATATACTAAGTTTATATCTATATGGTAATATTCAGCTTAGTGTGCAGTGTTTATTTTCAGTGCAGGAATTTTAGTGACTCTAGTTATTGATTTTCATGCATATTTGGTTTATTAAATTCAGAAACTTTGCTTTCCTTTAAATACTGGCAGTTAACCAGCCTTGCACGCTAAATCTTTAAACGTACGCCTGTGAACGGGACTGTATATGAAGCAGGAGCGAGAGACAGTCACACAGCTACGGCTTGATTTAGAGGGCTTTAAAATGTCATATATCACAGGCGCTTGATCTATATCTGGCTTATTTTTATTAGTGGCTTGACAGGGCGTCTAATGTTGAGGATTACAAGTGCTGCGATTCTTCTGTTAGCCAGCAAATTCCCCTCTGCCACATCTCCACGGCGCTCACATTCGCCTTTGCCTCCCACCCACACCTTAATGCAATTCCATTTGTTTCCATTCTTTCTCATCCTTTAAAAAGAAACATTTTATCAGCCTCAAATTAAGCAACAGACACGTAGCAATTAAAAACAAATGCGTCTTGTGGTCGTCCCTCACAAACCAGTCCCTTCGCTTTTATTATACACTTTGTCAAAGTAACGTTTTAGCTAAATTATCGCTCTAGTCATTCAAATGCAGTCTCTTGGGAAGTGGCGATATTGTGAGCTGAAGGTGAGAAAGGAAGAGGGAAAAAAAAGAAAGTAAACATTCTTCTTTTCAGCGAGAGGTTTAAAATCTGTTTTTAAGTGCTTCCTCTTGAGCAGTGTGTTGCTGGTTTTTTTAGCACTGTATCTCAGCACTTTATGTCTGGCTGTCTCCGGCAGGATAACAATGTCCTTTACAACATCTCATAATGAACGCAGGCAGCCGCGTATGCAAACACGAGCACGCATAGTCTTACACTCTCTGGGTATTTGCATGTTTTCAGTAGCACAGAACAGAATCCACCGTTCCGGCACTTTTGGAATGAGCGAAAAAAGCTCGCTTATATGATGTAATGTTGCGCTGCTTTTTTAAAATCTGATTAGAGAAAAGATTTATGGTGCGAAAGCGACGCCAATGACACTGCTTTGCCAGAGCAGCTTAAAAAAGACATTCTCAAACCACTAAATCTTTCATAAATGTGCTCAGCGTGTTTAAGTCTGTGCATTTCACTGGAGACTTCAAGTGGCTTTTGTAATGAGCTATTGTTGTCATTAAACACAGCACATTTAGGTTGCCGTACACGTGTGTTCACACTGTAAAAAAAAACAAACAAAAAAAAAGTTGGGCAAACTTAAAAGTTTAAGGCAACCAGCTTCAGCAGATTTTTGAGTTTTCTCAACTTCTTGTTTTAAGTTTATACAACAAAAAGTTGAGAAATTTCCTAAAAAAAAAAAATAAGTTGAGAAAACACAAAATTCTGCTGAAGCTGGTTGCCTTAAACTTAAGTTGGCTCAACTTTTTTTTTTTTTACAGTGCATATGTAAATATGAATATTTCAAGTGGGGACATGATCTTTTCAGGTTCTGGTTTCAACAGCTGTGTTGGAGAAGAGTTGGAAATAGTTTGTAGATGCAATCTATTAAACAAAGAGTATCTAAGGTTTCTTAAAACTCTTGTATATACAGTAAGCTCTTATCTATACAATTGTATGTATAAGAACTTGAATATATGCACACTGCTTTTTGGAAGTTTAGGGTCAGCAATGTTTTTTATGTTATTTTCTGTTCTGTTCTTTTATTTATTTATTTAAGAAATGTCTTACACTTACCAAAGCTGCATTTATTTAATAAAAAAGTGAAAACTCTAATATTGTGGAGTCTTATTTTCCATTTAGAACAACTGTTCAATATAAAATAAATAAAATGACTATTCTATGTGATTATTTTAAAATGTAAGTTATTCCTGTGATTCAAAGCTAAATATTTAGCATCAATACTCAAGTCTTTAGTGTCACATGATCCTTGAGATATCATTCTAATATGCTGATTTGCTCAATAAACATTTATTTTTATTTATTTTTATTTTATGCTGCTTAATTTTGTGAAAGCTGTGATACCTTTTTTTGTTTTTCAGGATTCTTTGATCAATAAAAAGTTCAAAAGATCAGCTTTTTTTTCAGTAGAAATCTTTTGTAACATTATAAATGCCTTCACTGTCACTTTTGATCAATTTAATGCATCCTTGCTGAATAAAAACCTTACTGATCAAGTTTAAAGTTTAAAATAAGAAATAAAGCCATTTTTTAAAATATAGAGGCACAATTATAAGTCACAAAAATACTCTGTGCAAGGTCGTGTAATCGTGAATCATGTAAATAATCTGATTGACTGGAATTATTTAGACATCTGAAATGTGTTTGTCTCAGTTTGCTCAGCTACACAACTGTGTCTGTAACAAAATGCATCTTTAAAACAGTGATTTAGCGTTTTGTCGCAACACACTGCTACTTATTGGAAAAAGTAGTTTGTTATTGGCAAAGCTACGCTTTTGTGCATCATTTGCATGTTGTCGTGAAGCTACATATTAAACTTTCACATCAGCGCTCATCAGTGTCAATATTATTTGTCATTTGATTTTGCATGGCGGACAAAAAGCTGATGTAATGTTGTGTTTGGACAGGATTACAAAGTGCTTTGTTTGCATTTGCTTGTTAGTTAATCCTATCGATTGGAGCGATCCCAGGGTCTGCCGTTTCATGAATATACATGTAATGGCTTTCTGATCTATTTGTTTTGCGGGAATTGCAAGAGATTTGCAACAGCGGCACGGCAATTACGTTTTGGCCGGACACGAGGGATTTGGTTTTTAAATGTACTGAGCTAAAATTGACGTGTTTATTTAAATAGACATTTGGAAAGAGTGGGAGGGGCTTGTGCGTTAGCATGTTTGCATGCGCTGGTGCTGTACTCTCATGCCGCTGTTGGCCATTCGCTGATGAATCGCTAGAATGCGGCGGCTGACAGAGATAGATGTGACGCGGCCTCGTCTCAGTTTAACGGGCGAAGGGGAGGGTCCCCGCTGACCGTGCTGAAGGTCAAATGGCAGAATCATTGCGTCCAATCACAGCGCAGGAACGGGCTCGCGGGAGAGTGTGTGTGAGGGAGGGGAGATTATCGATTAGTCTGCTTTCACCTGGCTGTGGAAGGTGATGGTTTCGTCACACGCTGACTAGCACACTCTACTTTCACCGGCTCGTTTATGCACACACAGCTAAATGACATACACACCGGTTTGAGCGCGCTAACTGTGACGTCATGCCATGTACTTAACCCAAAGTCCTTTTTCTCCCACTTACAGCGTCGGACACAGACACTGTGGGCGGCACATGACAGCGTCTGCTGCCTCGGCATATGCTTGTGTCAGCTTTTTACAGCAGCCATATTACCTGACCTCCAGCACCTCTAAACTAAAGAAAATCAGTTATTGGTTCAAGCGAAGAGACCTGACATGGTTAGCCGTCTTTTAATAAAAACTCTCTCGTGGCTTTTGTGAATAGAGGTATTCGTGGTATTATAATTATTTGGCATGAAATTTAATTAAAACTCCATGGGCGGGTTTCCGAGACAGATTAAGCCTATTCCTAGTTTAAATAGTATTTCAGGGAAGAGTTGTCCTTGACGGTGTAATTCAGCACAGCCTTAATCTGGGAATGGAAAACTGTCCTATACGGCTGAAATTAGGTCATTTCCTGGTCACCATTCACACAGTTAAACTCCAGCGGGAGGCATTAAACAAGAGGAGCAGGAGAGGATACAGCTGTAAAATAATGAGAATAAGGCCCTGATTTAATAAGATCCCAAATATATGGTAGTAATTTGCATGTGAATATATTGTGTGTGCACTTTGGTGGGTGTATTGCGAAAGTGCATATATTATTATAATAATAAAAGTAATAATAATAATAAAAGGTATTTGAGTGTTATTAAATTATTTTTTGTGGTGTGTGTGTGTATATATATATATATATATATATGAAATAAATGAATTTTTCCACGACATTCTAATTTATTGAGATGCACCCGTATATGTATATGTGACCCTGGACCACAAAACCAGTCTTAAGTGTCAATTTTTCAAAATCTGAAAGCTGAATAAATATATATATATATATATATATAATGTTATTAATAGAACATTTGTTTTTTTTCATATCATAATAGCTATTATTTGTTGCACTTTTTGTTTAGAAAATATTTTCATTTAATTTCTTTTTTCAGTTGAATTTTATACACAACTGTTTTTTTAACATTGATAAGACATGATAATTAGACATGTTTCTTGAGCAGCAAATCTGCATATTAGAATGATTTCTGAAAGATCATGTGACATTGAAGACTGGAGTAATGGTTTTGAAAATTCAGCTTTGCATTACAGGAATAAATTACATTTGACAGTATATTACACTAGAAAACAATTATTTTAAATCACAATAATATTTCACAATATTGCTGTTTTTACTATATTTTTTGATCAAATTAATGCAGCCTTGGTGAGCACAAGAGACTTTCATGCATGTGTGTTTATACCAGGGTGCATGTATTTCAAAGGCCTTGAACAGAGCAGATATGAAAAAATCCCTGAATCACCTCGTTCTTGCTTTCCTTGTGTCTGGTCAATCCGCTTCTCTCTGTGTGGGCTGTGAGGCTTGTCTTGTGAGGCCTCTGCTGTCGGTCGCTGCCAAAAATGGAATGTTGCAGATCTGGTGTAAACAAGAGACCCGAGCAAGAATGCAATTAAGAGGCTTTGCAACAGTTGGCATGCAAAAGGCATTAGTGTGCGTTTGCATTTCAAAGCCATTTGGATTTGGAATAATATTAGCTCTGCGAAGCGCTCCCGGGGCGCCGGGCATACGTCGCATAGATCTTAGTGACTAGGGCTGACTTTGGTCATGACAAAGAGATGATGTGGCTTCCCCCCGGGATTCCAGAGTCCTCTGTCTTACCGAGATGAAAGGGAGAATTAAAATGGATGCGTTAGTCTGGGTTTCTCACTGCCAGGTATCGGTCCTCACTTCGCTTCCTTCTACTTTTGTCTCCCAGCCAGCCATAAACAAATATAGTGAGATTTATTGATAACGAATATCCTGGAGGAATCCGGCTGTCATTTGCTAACGCCTTGCTTGCGCAGGTAATGTAGAGTATCGACCGTGGGCACGATTCTGCCACGGTTTTCATATGACGCCGCTCCCGGAGGAGATCCACCCCCGATGAGACGCGTTCTGCAAGGTTTCCTCGGCGCAGACGTTCTCCAGGCTCGCTGATGGCTCCACGGCCCTCCTCAGATGGAAGCACGAATCCCAGGAGAGGCTGGGGTGTTGGTAGAGGGCGTATGTTGGAAATGGTGACGGGAGATGGTTTTTGGTGGGTTTATGGGAATGAACGGACATGGAGAGATGCGTCTTATTTGCCACCTTCTCCCTCAGCTTTCACTGAAACCCAATATCGAGCATCGCTACATGAATATTTCATGTTTCACTCACGAATAGCAAATGCTGGCGTTCTCAGACAAGGGCACAGACAGCCTGTGGTCATTCCCGTCTTACTTGAATCCGAGCAAATTTCATCCGCGGTTAATGGCCCGGCTGAGCCGGAAGATCAAAAAGTGCATTATGGCTCTGTCTGTTGTCACTGAGATTGGAAAAGCTGATTTGTCTTAGGCCAGGTGATGTATTTAAATTCAGCTCTTTGCTGAATATGGAAAAGAATGAATGAGACCTATGACTTTCATTCTTCTGAA
The DNA here is from genome assembly GCA_021397915.2 of Tor tambroides. NCBI lineage: Eukaryota > Metazoa > Chordata > Actinopteri > Cypriniformes > Cyprinidae > Tor > Tor tambroides. Next base: position 41,673 of record JAFVLL020019948.1, on the reverse strand, counting down.
AAACACAAAAGAAGATATTTTGAAGAATGTTGAGGATGAGAATGGTAACTAATATAAGCGTTCACACCAGCAAATTATAAAGTTCTGTTTATTATAAGCACGCGCTGCAGTTTTGTTGTCTGCCTCTTCAAACGCTCAGGCTTTTAAAGTGAGATGGATTCTGATTGGCTATCGATGTTTTTATGCATCATACATTGTTTCGTTCTAAGCGTACATACGCTTTCATACTATATTGTTATTGTTGGTTATAGTTATCATACTTGATTTTAACAGGACTAAAATGGTGAGAGTTTTCATTTTTATGAGGGAACTATCCCTTCAAACCAGTTTTTATTTAGATGTTGTTTGTCCAAGACAAATTGTCATTTTGCCAGTCAGATCAAAGTTCATTCATGAGTTTTAAATGCATTTATTGTCAGACACAGAAAACTGGGAAACACTGGTGCAGAGGTCCAGATGGTTGAGTCATTGTGTGGAATCACAGAGAGAACGCCATGCCAAGTGTTCTGTGCCAAAGGGGGTTATGGGTAAAATGCGGCTACACATGGCTGGAGAAGAGGCCTATGAAATATGATTTCTGTTTCCAGTTTTGATATGGCTCAGAGGAGCGCTTGGTTTCCACAGTGCTGAGTGGAGCTGTTCCACACATGCATTCACCTTTTATCTATCTCCTCCACCTAAACGTTCTCCCACTGTCCACTGTCCCTGTCCCAGTTAAAGGGATAATTCACCCAAAAATGGAAATTCTATCATTAATTACTCACCCTCATATTGCTCCAAACCCAGAAGACCTTCGTTCATCTTCAGAACACAAATTAAGATATTTTTGATGAAATCCGAGAGCTTTCTGACCTCCATAGACAACAATGCAACTGGCCCAGAAAGGTAGTAAGGAGATCGTTAAAATAGTCCATGTGACATCAGTGCTTCAACCTTAATTTTATGATGCTACAAGATAACTTCTTGTGCACAAAGAAAACAAAAATAATAACTTTATTCAACAGTTTCTACAGTGTTGTATTTAGATTTGTCCAGGCCGAGCTGAATGTGTGTGTAATATAATCATTTTGGATTGTTAAAGGTGAAGTGTGTCATGTTTTGTTCTTTTTTTCTACCCCAGTTTACTTTGCAGACATGAATTTGTAAGTTATTTGTTGTGCGCCTTACAAAACAGTGTAAACCCTTGTGGCACCTTCAGAATATTTCTCTGATTGCCGGAGCATCTTAACATCCCAAACAATCAGTTTGGCGCTACAGAAATGATACACTTCACTTTTACATCCATATGACGCCGACTGTGAGGAAGGTTCAGACACTGAAACTAGATATGGATTTGTGGAAATGCTTAATCAATGAGGGTCACTTGGGTTAAGTTGAATTTCTGAAATTTTCCATTTTCTTGTTTTCAGTAAAATACCAGTGGTCTGTTTTTCCACAGATTCTGTCTGACTCTGGTTTCAGAATGATTTCATAGATAGTTTCAAACTGTTATCATTCTCATTTACATAAATGCAGTGTTGGGGAGCAACTAGTTACATGTAACAGAATTGCATGATTTAATTACAAAATGTAACTGTAATCTGTTAGAGTTATTGAGAAAAAATGTGTAATTAAATTACAGTTACTTATGAAAATCTTAACGATTACAAAGGGGGGTTATATCTGATTTGATACAAATACAGATATGATTGATATCTTTCCCAAATTGCATCGACTGCTTTAATATAAGAGACACCAGGAGTTTCAGGAGTTTACGACACAGAATAGGGCACATGCTTATTCGATAACTGTTTTATTTTCTATTTAGTTTTATGTATATGCTTTATTTTCGGAGATAACTGTTTTTTCCAAGGCATTGTTAGATGCCAGTGTTTCCCGTCATAGCTATGCAAAGATTTGATTTCAAAAACAGTGTCATAACTATTAAACTATATCTTATGATTTTAAATCTGTGTTTAACCTCAGAGATCTCAAAGTAAAAAGAGGTGCTAAAGTCTGATTTTGTGGTGGCTGTGCTTTAAAATTCAAATGTTATAATCTTCATTCACCAAACACCAATGACTTGTACATATGGGTACAGTCATTTTAGACACTTCCAAAACTGTTGCAACAGAGATGGAAATACAATTTTTAAATACATGAATTATGTTCTCATCGTTGTTGCCACAGATTTGGAAGTGCATTTTTCTGTTCTAAAGAAGGGGGCGTCCCAATACTTTTGTCTATATAGTGTATGTACAAGTCATTGGTGTTTGGTGATGAGTTTTTGGCTCAAGGTCTGCATTTACAGTCACACCAGAGGTGTTCAACTGGGATTAGGACTTGGTTTTATGCAGACCAGTCAAGTTCTTCCACACTGACTGAATCAATCATTTTCTTTTTTAACCTTGCCTTATACACAGAGGCATTGCCATGTTAGAATAGAAAAGGGTCCTGTCCAAACTGTTGCTATAATATTAGAAGCACACAATTTCCTAGAATATCATTATATGCTTTAATATTAAGATTTGTACTGATAGAAATTACTAAAGTAGTCAAACCTGTTCATCAGAAGGGGGTGACCCAATACTTTTGGCAATATAGTGTAGGTAAGGAAGCTGGCATGGCATTAGAACACCAATATACAAACTCAAATCACCTTTTCACCATCAGTTCCTGATGGATAAAATCCATATTTCTGTCTTGTTCCACTCATCTTCACATTATGAAACTAAAATTGGTTGTGTACGTGTTTCATGTTGCCTTCAACAGATATAACTTGGCTTCGGTCTGACTTGAACAACATCAGCACTGAATCATGCTGAGCTGGGTGTGTTGGGTATTTCAACAGATAATCCAACTACCGTGTTCTCTAACCATAAACAGCATCTGTGCATGTGTGTGTTCACATCTGTGAACTCCCACCACAGACACGCTCTAAAGATATATTTCTGGTGCTTGAGAGAAGCATGAAAGTAAAAGGTTGGATAAAAGTCTGATTGAAACGTCTGCACCTATTTCTGAAGGCTAGCTTACTCCACACCAGCGCTGCTGTATTTGTTTTCACGGCGCAGAGGCAGATGGGTGAGGACACACTGCCTTTCTGCAGTTCTCACTGACTGGTGAAGACTGAAGCGCCTCAGGCAATGCCTGCAACCACAGGGAGACAGTCAGATGCTAACTCCTTTACTAATACAATCGCTCATATTCCCAAAACACATATACACCACCTTACCCATACTCTGTTTTGTTTGATATATCGATTGGTTGGAGTTTGACAGGGTTTGTTTGTTTGTTTTGGGAAAATAGTCTACCTTACGAGAACATTTTTAGAAAGAGGATTTGTTTTTTGGTTTACAAGTCCAATCACTGGGAGTAAATCTAAACATAAGTGTCTAAAAAGTACAATGCATATTGTTTTTAGGGCTCAACAATAAGGATGGTCAGAAGCCAGAGGTGTTGATTATGTACATGAGTTTTCATGCCTTGCAAGCATAAACGTTTGTTTTTCTTTGGTGAAATATTGAACGTTGTTGCAAATTCTGCTGATTTACATATATAATTTAGCTGGCTAATATGTCACGTTTGGGAGAATGATTTGTGAAGCATCAGTTAGAATGGGTTGAAAATCATTAACAGTTCAGTTTATGAATTTATAGTTGTCATGGAGCTGTATAGTTTCCAGCTGTATTTGCATAAACATTTGGTGTTTAATGAAAAATGTAAGAACGTTTTATTTTTAGCAGTTGTATATGGCTGAAAGAAATATGGTTTTAGTATGCATCAAATTTTTATTTACAAAAACAAAATGTGCAATTCATTAGTTGACATTTTATTAGCCTTTTTTTTGTCATAAAGAAAAATGCCACCTAAATTAATTTTTTTATTTATTATGTAGAAGTTTAGAGCATTACTGTTTTTTTAAAAAAATAAAGATAAGTGTTATTGTGTAAAATATAAATGCATTTCTTTCTACAATATTTTAGTTTTATGTATTATTAGACAAAGCAAGTACAAATCTGAACTTCTGGCCAGTATTTAAAAAAAAAAAAAAAAGTTGCTCAAATTTATTCAACCTGTTACTGTAACCGTTTTTCAATTTCAGTCTGTTCACTAGTACAGTCCAGAGAAACTTATCTAAAAGAGCGTTACGTAAATGGTTTATACAACCTCTTACTCAATCTTAGAAGATAGAATTGGCCATGAACATACTTTCGTGATTTGTTTGTAATTTCATGGCCTCCACATTTACCGTTCTCTTGCCTTGCATAAAACAGGTTAAGTGCTCACCCATAACTTGAAAAGAGTTGCATGTTCATCCAAGGTCTTCGGTTTGACAGCTATCCAAAAAAGACGCGTGTAGATTGTTCCTGTTGCTCTCGGCAAGAGGTCCAGAAAGAGAAGAGACGGCTTTTAAATCAATAACACCCCAAGCCTGGACGAAATTGAAAGCGTTGTGTTGATATATGCGATCTGTTGGCAGCGTCATGAAAGAAGCACTGGAGTTGGCTTTGTTACTGGTCTAAACCCACAATGCGGTTCCTATTTGCACCTCCTGCATGGCTGAAAGTGCTTTAATTAATTATTGGAAAGAGCCTGGGCTCTTTATTTCGATGTCCTTTGTTGCCCTTTCGCTTTAAAGTTATTTGTCTCTGGATGATCCTAGATTTCACAGTGCATTGCCTCTGCCGTGTTTCTCCGGGAGGGACTTCTTTTTTGCTGACAGAGAAGGAAATGTGATCTGTTAAATAAGTCATTCCCAAAAGCTCAGTGAGTTTTCGCCACCAGCAGAAGCGTTGAATGTGCTGAAAAGGCACGCAAGTGAGGCTAAAATAGAGAAAGTAAGTTCTGTTGCTTTCTCTCTCTCTCTGTGCCCTGAAGATTTTAACCTGATTATGAAGAACGACAGCATTTCAGAGGCTGGAGTCAATATTGTTTAGCTCTCGTCAGATACAGGGTTTGGAGTTGTGGGTTTGGAGCTTCGTCATCACAGGAAAGCTTAGACTGTTTAATGAAAGATGTGTTCATGCAATCATAACTTTGGAAAGCCCGCACCCGAGACACATGTAACATGATTCTGACACGCTCGTGACACTTCATTACGATGATGGATCCATGTAGTCTGCAGAATGGGAACATTATTGCTCAATTCCAGAATCTAGTGAGCTGTCTACCTAGACAGTACGTTAAGACATCTTAGGAAACTCTAATGCAATATGGTGTGAATCCTTCCTTTGCAGATAAGTCAATCTAAATAGAGAAAAAAATAAACACAATGAAAATTGTAAATGAAATGTTGGTTATAAATACATAATATTAATTATAAATACATAATAATTTATTACAAATATATTCCAGAGTATTGATTAATGTAACTTAATTTAAAGCTGCAGTCCGTAAGTTTTGCCTCTTTGTCGCCATCTCTGTTTGAAAACCTGGAATTGCAGCTGTTTGCGGAATTATCTTGCTTGCTTGGTCTGTACTCTGGCACGGCTCCAGCGCGGATGAATCTAATGTTTTGAGGTGAATGTGTGGCAGTCAGTCACGCACCGGTGTGGATGTTTACTGTACTTCGCAATCACAGATTCTAGCCTACGTCTTGGAATATATGACCCAAATAAGAATTTTAACCGTATATTGCCATCTGAACAAGTAAGTGATGCCACGTTTGTGCTGACCAACTGAGGAAAAAAGCATTACAATAAATCGTGCTACCAACGGTAATTAAATCTAACGATCGGTTTGCTCATATCACATCTAACCGTGCAAATTATTATTATTGTTATACTTTATTCTCAAATTATTAATGTTAACAACATCAGCATTGCGTGACTATGAGTATAGTGTGTATTAGCGTGTAGATTTCAATTTCTGTACAGTCTAATATCTAATTGTCATACCATTCGAATTTAATATTAAGAAATTCTTTTAAGCCACAAAGTAAATTATGCTCCCTTCGAACTGGTTTTCTTTAAAATACAAATCTTCTGTAATCCCAGGCTATCTGTAATCAGAAGCACATGTAAAACTGGAATATAATTTAATTTCATTCGCATGTGTTTCATAAACACATAATCCTTTCTGGATTACAGTCCGCCATCAAAATGATACATTTAATTATTCTAGCTGCTGTAAGAAAAGTCTAAATGATCTGCAGGATCCTCACATGTGATAGCCTACTAGCCGGGACAACCTCTTTATGTTTACAGATGTGACGTAATGATGCAGTGCCATGCTCGAATTTCCCGCAAAAAGCTACCCGTACCACTCAAATTAGAAAACATTATAATAAGCTAACCGCTGTGAATCGGGCTAAAGTAAGGCAATAGTTTTGAACACTGGCTGGTTATGTACTTGCTCAAATACTGATTTCGGATCATTTTTAACCAAAAAAAGTTACAGACTGCAGCTTTAAGAAATTTATATAATGTTTTTGAAAGTTTTTTTATGCACTCCAAGGAATAAAATTTTCTATTTGATTATATATTGAATCATTTCAATATGTTGATTTGCTGCCCAAGAAACATTTCAATATTGAAAACAGTTGTGCCGCTTAATACATTTTTTTTGTTTGTTTTGTTTTGTTTTGTTTCTTTTATGTTTTGGATGTGCAGAACCTCTTTAAAGGGACATTAAAAATAGTGATGGTACAAAATACATTATAAATGTCAGGAAAATATGTCAATACTTTTCATTACTACATTAATACTTTTGCATTCCCCTGAGAAATTTTATGTTTGCTTACCAAACTTTGAAAAACTATATTTCAGTGCCTGTGTGAGTTGCAAAGTTTCTTGGATGGCCGCCATACTTTTGCAAGAACGAAAAAATATAATTTTTCCTCCTGTCTCATATATTCCATCACCATCTCCCCTTAGGGGCTCTGTATATTTTTGGAAATGTTTGTTCTGTTTTTGTTTTGTTTTTTTGTTTTTAAAGGTTTTAGCCGTTTTAGCCATGATAATTGGGATGCTGCCGTTGCAGATTCTGTGAGGAAGGTCACTAGGTTTCAGAACAGAGTTTATATGCGACAAGCAAACAAAAACTCAAAGCAGTGATTGCCAAACTTTTAAATAAGTCTTTTGTAGTCTTTCATTTGTTTACGAAAATTTAATTCTGTATTTAACCACAGTCGTTGCTGTTAGGTTCATTTATGTACTAGGTCATATAGATGCACATACTGCACAGAAAGCACTGAATCTGACCATACAGCTGGTAGATGGTTGCTAATTAGTGCCTGGTATATCGTGTAATTTCTCTCTCTCTTGGCCAGTGTGTAGATGGTTTTCTTGGGTACTCTGGGCTGGATTGATGTGGCACTTTTCTGTGCTCTTGTGTTTTTGTCTGAGTGTTGTAGCAGCAGTCAGTAACCGTGATGCATGTTGGGGAATTATATTACTCCTTGGCTGCAGTTCTCTTTCAAATACATCTTTTTACTCAACAACTTTATTTATTTGCCACTTCCTTACTACACAGTTTGTCCAAACAAGACCAAAACTAAGTATCGCTCGTGGTTAAGTAATAATAGCCATAATAAATAGATCAGTCTTTCTCCAGGAGAGTGATGCAACTGTTATATCATGGCAAAACATTTCAACACACTTCCAGAGAGGCAGAACGCTCATGAAAGCAAAGCCGGTTCTTGTTTTCCCAGCACTCCTCTTTAATTTAGATGAAAGAGGAGATTTCCTAATCACTTACAACCCACTACTTATTTTTAAATCATATGTTTTAAAATTTAGAGTCTCTTCAGTGGTTCCTCAGATATCCATTTTGGATATCCAAAATCCAGATAAAGTTCATGGTAATGTGTGCACTTAATGTGAACAGCATCTTGTTCTCCAATCCTTTTATTAATTTTATTTATTTATTTATTTATTGGAAAGAAATTAATACTCAAGAATGCATTAAATTGATCAAAAGAGACAGTAAAAACATTTATGATGTTACAAAAGATTTCTTTTTCGAATATATTATTTTTGTTTTATCAGAAATATTAACTAGCACAACAATATTCAACATTGATAATAATTTGAAATGTTTCTTGAGGAGCAAATCAACATATTAGAATGATTTCTGAAGGATCATGTGACACTGAAGACTGGAGTAATGATGCTGAAAATTCAGCTTTGCATCACAGAAATATATTACATTTTAAAATGGATTCAAATAGAAAACAGTATTTAAAATTGTGATTATTTCTGTTTTTACTGTATTTTTTTTTAAATAACTGCATTCCAAGTGAGCACAAGAGACTGCTTTCATAAAAATAAAAAAAATAAAAAAATCTTACTGACCCAAAGTTTTAAACCGCAGCTATATAGTAGTGTACAAATACTTGCACATTACATAAACAGTTCTGGGCGGATATGCAGCCATTCAGGAGGAAGCTGGCGACCTTCACCACCACATTGCTTCCTTTATTGCCACATCAGCACCAAGTTCCAGCCGTGCCAAACATCCTGACAGCCGGGTTGCCTCGCCAAACAAAAGCAGCCGACCGCTGACGTTCCTGACAGGGCAAACACACACCTTAATTAACGCCTGTCACGCTCTTCTGATTAAGGGAAAGATGAATCTGTGCCGAGATTCATTGAGCAGGGTGAAGAAAGACACACAAGCGTTGGAAAATAGCAGGTTTGCAAACATAGTCACAATTTGAGATGAAATTAATGCAGAGGGGAGCTGCACCGCTGGGGGGAAGGGTTAGGAATTTGAGTCTATGAGGCTAACCTGTAAGCTTTCAGATTATAATAAAAGGTGATTTGAGTAGGTGGTTAATTAAGCCATAACATCAAAATGTAACCGTTCAATCAGGATGGGAATGGTGCGGAATTAGCAATTCAGGTTTATTAATGAATTTGTGAATGGTTCTCTCAGGAAGAAAGAATGTGCAGTCAGTATTTGGGGGGGGAAAACATATTTTTCTTATACTTTTCAGTTACAAAGACTTTTTGCACAGTTCTGCCTTCTTTGCTATTGTTACTAACTCAGACAAGCAATACAGAACATCCTATAGAAATGAACTGAACTGGACTGGTGATTTTTCAATGAAATGTGCTCAAATTGGTAAAAAAAAAAAAAAAAAGTTTTAAAGTAAAGAAAATGGCACATACTGTTCACTGTTAATCAGAATTGAAGCAAATGCTTCTCACCCACAACTGTGTGCACTTCTTAAAGGGATAGGTCACCCAAACATGAAAATTACTCATTAATTAATTACTCACCCTCATGTCGTTCCAAACCCAGAAGACCTTTGTTCATCTTCGGAACACATTTTAAGATATGTTTGATTGAATCTGGGAGCTTTCTGACCCTGCATAGACAGCAACGCAACTGACACGTTCAAGGCCCAGGGCCCGGTTGCATGAAAGCCCTTAAGCTAAGAAATCCCTTAGTTATAAGGTTAAGGGAACCCTTAGTGAAACTTGGGTTGCAAGAAAAATCCTAAGGGTCAACTTAAGGAACCTTAAGGCTGTCATTAAGTATTCCACTTAATTATCTAAGTGTTCTCCTGCTTGCTACAAAGTCCTTAGTAACTATTTCACCTTGATAAATTTAAGGGACCAAAACAGCTCCCTTAAATCATCTTAATCTCAGTATTTTTAAGATTTTTAAGCTCAAATGCAAGATTTAAGACATTTTTTAAGACCTGCACAAATAAAAAATCATAAGCATAGTAGGGCAATGACTATGGTAACATATTAAACTGTAAAATGACTGTAAAATGCATGACTTACAGGTTTTCACGAAACAAAAAAATTATATATTTTTTTTAAGAAAATGGGTGTTGTATCAATTATTATATTAATTTAAACAATTATTATTAATCAATTATTAGCCTACATTAATTAAATAACAATATAAATGTAATGTATGCCTTAACTGTTTAGATTTTTATAATGCATTATCTTCTTGTCGATCCACCTGTTCACATTTACAACTCTGCGTGTTTGCAGCGTCAAAACATGGATTAATTTTCACATTTGGTAAAATTTCCGTCATTGGTCAGCAGGAGGCGCTTTCACTTTAGAAACAAAGCGGTTTCTTCGGTAACGACTGTACACAAAACAGCGCAGAAACTGGCAGCGCTTGTTTATTTGTTCGTGTTTTAGTTGGTTAGGTTTGTATTTCGTTATGTTCTGTTTATTGTGAGATGTAGTAACTATAGCAACCGCGGCGCCCATTGCCGTATGTTGACAGGAACTACCGTGAAACGCTTAGTATAAACACTTAGGTAAGGGTGACAGTTAAGACGTTTGTTGCAACGCTCTTAAAGAAATCCCTTACCTCAGGGAATTTTTTCCCCTCAGGAATACCCCCAAGTCAAATTACTTAAGGACTTTCATGCAACCGGGCCCAGAAAGGTATAAGGACATGGTAAAAATAGTCCATGTGACGAGAATAGTCCAGCTACGAGAATATGTTTTGTGCGCAAAGAAAACAAAAATAATGACTTCATTCAACAATTTCTTCTCTTCCAAGTCAGTCTCTGCCACCATTCACGAGATTACCAGTATCATCTTTGGCTACTTGTATTATTAAATGAGACCCCACAACATTTTACTGTATGAATGAAATTCATTCTGTATGAAAAGAATGGCAGATGGCAACAGTTGACTCACATGCACAGATGAACAGAACAGTTAACACAACTAAAAATCCTAAAAAATCACTTGTTTTAGTTATTTTTGTTGCAGTTGCAGTTCAGGCATCCTCTCAGAGTGCAACACACTCTATCCCAGAGTATTTATATTGGCTCCCTATGAGCAGAGTTCATCACATCTGTCTGGTTGTCTTCCACAGGTACTGTTTCACCTGCACCCATCGTCTGCTCATCTCTCTAGCCTTCAGCCATTGATTTTGATGGTGTAATAATATATGAGTTGTACCTGTGGCAGATGGACAGCTCCTGCGGAGATGGAGTTGAGTTTTTACAGCACACACTCAGCGGCAGATGAGGGCAGGAGGTTCTGATACGATTCAAATGGTTGGAGACTGAACTCATGACCTCAGGGAAAGCAGCGGGGGTTTCGGTACGTGAGATGATTCCTCGATCTCAAAGACGAGCGAGGAGGAACTTCACATTGTCCATCAACTTTTCCCATTTATCATAGTCAGGGAACTGGGAAACTGTTAGTCGGGTTAATTAGCCGCGGTGTTGAGTTATTATTGTGTGCTGTAGAGTATAAACTACGTTAAAAGCCACCGCCTGCAAATCCTTTGTGTTCCATAAACAAAACGTGCAAAATGCTCAGCATGTTAACTTAGCATGTTTGATTTGGTAGTCAGATGCAAGAAAAAAAAACAACATCCCATAGATCAGGGGTCTTCAGCGGGGGGTCCCTGACCTATAGGGGGTCTGCAAATTATTGTTGGATCTCAAACATTGTTATTTCGTGAAGAAATGGAAATGTGCCAAAGCCGTTTGCTTCAGCCAAAGCTAAAGTTAAGATGCTAAAGTTCAGTTTAATGTTTCATCTGTTCCTCTCACGTTACATTATGATTTTACTTAATACATTTGAATGCACAAGTTTATGACTCAATTCATTTTAATGCCTTGTAAATATCATAACAAAATATGTAAATATATTAAAGGGATAGTTCATTCAAAAATGAAAATTCTGTCATTAATTACTCACGCTCATGTCGTTCACAGAAAAGAAGAAATTTTTGAATAAAGTTATTTTAGTTTACTTTGTGCACAAAAAAAGTATTCTTGTAGCTTCATAACATTACGGTTGAACCACTGATGTCACATGGACTATTTTAACGATACCCTTACTACCTTTCTGGGCCTTGAAGTGGTAGTTACATTGCTGTCTATACAGGTCAGAAAACTCTGGGATTTCATTAAAAATATCTTCATTTGTGTTCTGAAGACAAACGAAGGTCTTAGGGTTTGGAGCGACATGAGGGTGAGTAATTAATGACAGAATTTTCATTTTTAGGTGAACTATCTCTTTAATATGGTACTTCTATAGACCAGGCTTAAAATGCTACTTTTTATTATTATTATTATTATTATTATTTACTTTCAGATTTTGTTGTTGTTGTTGTTGTAATAATTCAGAGAAATTCATAAAACAAATTAGTGTGATTATGACGTAACTAGAAAACAGACAACTTCCAGCATTGTCTTTACAAAGCCTTTCTTGAAAGTTTATAAATGACTTTTTTATGGTTTAATTGGCCTTATAGTTAGACAGCCCAATGGATAAATAAATAAAGTTTCATTTTATTGTCCATGGTGGAAGAACACGTAATTTGTTATTGAATTTGTTGTTAAATCAGGAATTGGAAGAGAGCCAATTCTTAAATTCTGAATTCTGTCCAACTTTGGAACAAAGCCTAATGGTTTCAGGAATAAAGGAGCATTTCAGTTTCTCCTGTCTTTGTTGTGGCATACTAAACTAGACAATGAAGTGCTGTAGACTTTTTTCTATGCGGAATGAATTTTAAGTCATTAAACCAGAGCTGAGAGTACTACACTCATATTAAATTTGTTTGTTGGTATTAAAAAAAAAATAATAGTAATGCAAGTATCCTAACAGGATCCAGTGTATTTTCCCCTGTGTTCCAGTATTGGAGTACAGCGTTACACATGTCGAGAAGGTGTGCTTGTGTGTGTCTTGGGTGCACATTTAGTTTATCAGTGCGTTCTAGCATCAACCTGGTGGCACCGCTGATCTGGCATCGCCAGGCTTGGAAGCACATCTCAGATCGCAGCCAGCGGAGGAAATTCAATATTCCATTGTGTCCCCAATCGAGCGCGAGCAGCAGCCTCGATCCCTGGCGAGGACGAGTGCCACTGCGTTTCTGGAGTAGATCCCGGGTGAGCCCAAGCGGAGGACACGTCTCTCCTCCTTCCTGTCTCTGTCGGATCACGTATTCCGGATGGGGCCCGCGTGTCGTGGAGGAAGCATGAAACGCTCCATCATTCCTTCCCCACCGGGGCCTCTCTGGCAGAGTCGGGCCGGCTCCTGGAAGCTTCTGCCTGGGATGTGACCTTCACTCCCACTCGTAGTAACAAAAGGTGGAGCACATGGTGGCAGTTTCCTCCCTATAGCTATACTTATTCTCTCACAATAAAAACGAAGAAAAGACGCTGCATTGTTCGTCGAGATCTGGCAATCAGGAAGCGTCTTATTTCAAGCGCACTTTGATTTTGGCCTTCTGGAGCTTTACTGTATGTGACTTGTTTTGCTTTCGTGGTTTTAATTAATCTGCAGAGGCAGCTATTAATTGCCGTCGCTGTCCGTCTCGCGCACGAGCTGTAATGTGAATGATCTGAGTGAACTATTTGCTGCTTCACTGTGCATGTGGGGAGTTAAACAAGTGGACGAGTTCAAAACAAATTAAAAACTTTTAGGCTTTTGCAATTATGAGGAAAATTGCTCGGATGAAGTAATGCGATTTAAGTTTTTCCATCTGTAAATATCCCTGTTTTAGTGAAAGCTGTGGGCTAATTAGTTGAATTAGCTTTTTATTTACAAAAAAAAAAAAAAATAGTGCTGCTTTGGAAGGCTGTTTGCTATTGTCGCTGTTGTTGGTTATAAATAAACCACACATCCAAGCTATCAATTACACAGCTGAGATTAATTTCATGATTGATATTTGATGAGCGTGTAGTATATAGATAAGTACGTCGCTCGTAGGCGAGACTCCATCTCTTCAACTGAATAATTCTCATGCATGCAGTAATGGGAAAATCACATCACCTATAATATTGTGGCCGCTGTTTTCATTAATGGCTGACCCTCTTCTCTGGTTGTTTCTCTCTCTCTCGCTCTCTCTACCGCTCTTGACTATCTGATAACATCCTTGCAAATGATAGTTTCATTTTTATCATGGAAGTCAGCAGCCTTGGCACTTGGACAGGGAAAAACAATCTTGCTAAGTGCCAGGTTTCAGCCCTTCTCTCTTTCTAACTCTTTTTCCCTCTCTCTTTTCTGCCTCTCCAGCACAATAACGCCCTCTGCTTATCGTCGCCTGAGGTTTACAATTGACCAAAACAAACAAATAACCCAAGAGAGGCACAAGGCCACTGCAAAACAACAGAGAAAAGAGAAGATGATGGAAGAGAGTAGGCATGTAGACGAATGGAGACAAAATATAGACAAATTGAGAATAAAAGCCTTGAAGGAAACAAAATAAAGAAAGAGACTGTTAAATCTGAGAAAGTCTGAAAAAGAATAAGAGGAAGTGACAACTGTATTGAAGCATATGTGTAGCAAAATTCAATTTGCAGTGTAATATGCAAAATGGCAATGCAATATGTAAAATGGCAATGTATTTCTGTATATAAATTTACATTTTCCCATACATATGTGCAACATTTAGTGCAAAATGAAAATGAAAATTCAATTATATAATTTAAACTTGCTATTTTCTACACTAGTTTTAATATGCAAATTAAAAACATATTTAGATATGTTTAACATGTCCAAGCAAAAATTGTAGCAAAATTATCATTTAAATGCTGTTTTTCCTGAATGCATTTAGACTTAGAGGTAGGACACTTACATTTTCATCGTGATACCGTGTGATAAATGTAGCAAAATGCAGTGAGAATTACAGAATGCATTCTGAGCCAAAGGTGCAGCAAAAGGGTAGCAAAATGGTGATTTAAATGTCTTTTATTTTTCTTAAATGCATTGACACTTACATATATGACGTTTCAATTGCATTTTCATTAAATACCCCGCGATGAATATAGTTTAAGTCATTGTGGATTTGAAAATGCATTCCGAGCCGAGCACGCCCCCTAGCTGTCAATCATCACATCAAGGCGGGGCTCGGCAACAGGACGCACGATAGGACAATATTCACCATTAACCAAACGCTTTTCACCTGCCTCAACATCTCTCACCGTTTACACTCGGATTGATGCACATAAGCAAACAGACAGTGCTATTCTACACTTATTTACTACCTTACCTTATATTTTATTACTCTTTTATTTTTAATCCGTAAAATAGCGCGTGTTCCGTGGCACCTGAACAGGGAAGTGCAGAGAGTTCCTCAGGGGCAGGGGCTCAAATGTAAAAAAAAAAAAAAATGGTGCAATGTGAGAAAAAAATAAAAATAAATTATGGGTAACTAATCGCTCAAAAGTCAGAAAATTCCTGTTTATTTTTACATAGGCTATCTGTCAATCTGAGGAGTTGCTATGGGTTGCGTGCGCTTTGCTTGACTGACTGATATTCCACAGTCTGTTCAGAAACCATAAGCTCTCAAGCCATAGCCTATAGTCTATAGTTGTGCTATTCTACACTTATTTACTACCTTACCTTATATTTTATTACTCTTTTATTTTAATCCGTAAAATAGCGCGTGTTCCGTGGCACCTGCAGGGACGTGCAGAAAGTTCCTCAGGGGCAGGGGCTCAAATGTGAAAAAAAAAGCTTATTTCAGGATTCTTTGATGAATAAAAAGTTAAATAAGAACAGCATTTTTTTAAAATATAACTTTCGTAACAATATACACTACCGTTCAAAAGCTTGCGGTCAGTATTTTTATTTATTTTTTTAAAGAAATTAGTTTTTATTCAGCAAGGATTAATAGAAACAGTGATAGTAAAGATCAACATTGTTAGAAAACATCTCTATTTTGAATAAATGCTGTTCTTTTTAACTTTTTATTTATTAATGAACCCCAAAAAAGTATCACGGTTCCAAAATAAATAAATAAATAAATAAAACTAAAATAAAAAGCAAATCATTAAGCAGCACAACTGTTTCCAACACTGATAATAAATCAGAATATTAGAATGATTTCTGAAGGACCATAATTTACTTATATATTTTTTTCTCACATTGCACCGTTTTTTTTTTGTTTTTTTTTACATTTGAGCCCCTGCCCCTGAGGAACTCTCTGTGCTTCCCTGTTCAGGTGCCACGGAACACGCGCTATTTTACGGATTAAAAATAAAAGAGTAATAAAATATAAGCTAAGGTAGTAAATAAGTGTAGAATAGCACTGTCTGTTTGCTTATGTGCATCAATCCGAGTGTAAACGGTGAGAGGTGTTAGAGGCAGGGAAAAGTGCTTATGAATGGTGAATATTGTCCTATCGTGCGCCCTGTTGCCGTAGCCCCGCTTCTTGATGTGATGATTGACAGCTTAGCTTGTTCGCCCGAATGCATTTTCAAATCCACAATGATTTAAACTGTATTCATCGTGGGTATTTAATGAAAATGCCATTAAAACGCTTATACATGTAGTGTATTAATGCATTTAATAAAATAAAGCCATTTAAATCACCATTTTGCTACCCTTTTGCTGCACCTTTGGCTCAGAATGCATTTTGAAACTCTCATTGCATTTTGCTACAATTATCCCGCGGTCTCGCGATGAAAATGCAATCCCAAGTGTCCTACCCCTAAGTCTAAATGCATTTAGGAAAAACAGCATTTAAATGATAATTTTGCTACAGTTTTTGCTTGGACATGTTAAACATATCTAATCAATTTGGGTAATACATTTTCATTTTAATTTTGCAACTTATAAAGCTTTAAAATGTGTTTTTAATATGCATATTAAAACTAGTATAGAAAATGGCAAATTTAAATTATATAATTGAATTTTCATTTTCATTCTGCACTAAATGTTGCACATATGTATGGGAAAATGTAAATTTATATACAGAAATACTTTGCCATTTTACATATTGCATTGCCATTTTGCATATTACATTGCAAATTGAATTTTGCTACACATATGCTTCCATACAACTCAAGCTGTATACCACCATGTTGCATTTAATTTGACTCTTTCAAAGAAACTTACTTACGATGCATTTGAACTGAAATTTACACTAGCAATACCAGCCATCTTGGCATTGCTATCACAATCCTCTACCTGTTAGGAATAGCCTACATTTCTTATTTTTATTTATTTATTTATTTAATTTATGTATTTATTTTTACATTTATTCCTTTAGCATTATTAGACATTCATTCATTTACAGGTATAGGAACTCACAGTACAATAAAAACAATGTTTTTTTTGTTGTTGTTGTTGTTTACATTATTTTATTTTATTTCATTTTCATTTCATTTTTTACATTAGCTCATGGTGCACAACCCAAGGATGTAGGTTCAGTTCCCAGGAAATGCATTAACTTAAAAACATTAATGTTTTTTTTTTTACTTATAAAACAAACTTAAGAACCATTATTTTTAATTTTATATATATATATATATATATATATAAAATTTATTTTTTATTTTATTTTTTTTTACATTAGCTCATGGTCCACAACCCAAGGTTGTACAGAGAGTTCAACTCCAAGGGAATGCGTTAACTTGTAAACTTCAGTCTAAAGTTATTTATTTTTTTTGTTTTTGTTTTAAAAAAGGCCAGATGCATAAACATTAGTTAGTATAGTCACTACTTTTAGCTTGTTAGTTACCAACATCATTGGGCTTATAGAACAAAACACAGATCAGTTCAGGGTCACAATAAAATCTTCGGTATCTTTCTCACATCTGCATTGCTCACAAATCAATCTCTACACTGTATGACGCCCAGCAGATTTTTTTTTTTTTTTTAAACAAAGGTTGCATTTTACACATGCAGAATCCAATTTCCTCGGTCTCTGCGTTCTTTCATAATTCATAAAAGCCATGTGTCCTGGAACCTGTTGTCATATTAATATTAATGTCCCAAAACAAACATCATCACCCAGCATGACTGATCACACTCTACACAAATGTTTACATCTCTTTAAACAGCTGGAACTGAGTGGTGCAGGTTAACCTTAAACAGCTGCTGTGCTGTGAGGTCTGCTGGGATGCACACCTGCAAAAATATAAAAACAACAGAAGTAGAACTTTAGCCTGTTTGCTCCTATTGGCCCTCCACGTCTCTCAAACCACATAGCGAGAGTTATTTTCTGTGCTGAGGTGACAGGTTTGCCTGCCAGCTCTCTGTATCAAACAGCTGGAGATCTGTGCGTGCAGCTAATGCTAAAACAGCCTGAATTGTTGTGGTCTGTTTACTGATGTTGGTTTAAAGGTTAGGAGATCAAGTGGAGCTGCTGTTAGCCATCATGCCACAAAAACCAGAAACCTTTAAACAACTGAAATTAGACAAATAATTATTCACCATAACTTTTTGCTAGGTTTTCTTTTTTCTTTTTCTTTTTTTTTGTTAATACACAGATATTCACAATAGCATTCATGCTTTTAAAAGCAAGCATAATTGTTGATTTCTTCTTTTTTTTATTTAGTTACTTTTTGCCCTTAGTGTTTTTAATTGTCTTGCTTTATTTTAAATATGCACAACCCAATGTTGTAGGTTCAATTCCCAGGGAATGCATTATAATAGGCCAAATGCATAAATATTCACAACAGCATTCATGTTTTTAAAAGCAAATATATATATTAATTTTGTTATGGGGTTTTATTTTTATTTTTGTAGTTACTGCTTTTTTTGCTCTGTTTCTAATTGTCTTTCTTTATTTTAAATATGCACAACCCAAGGTTGTAGGTTCAATTCCCAGGGAATGCATTGACTTAACTTAAAAACGTTAATGTTTTTGTTTATTTGTTTGTTTGTTTTTTACTTCTAAAACAAACTTTTATTTATTTTATTTTTTTATTTTTTACATCAGCTCATGGTGCACAACCCAAGGTTCAATTCCCAGGGAACGCATTCATTTGTAAACTGCAGTCTAAAGTTGTTTTGGATTTAAAAATTTAAAAATTAAGGCCAAATGCATAATTTCTTCTGATTTCTTCTTTTTAGTTAGTTACTGATGTTTTGCTCTTAGGGTTTCTTATTGTCTTGCTTTATTTTAAATCTATTTTAAATGATTTTTCATATTTTCGTATGTATTTTATATGATTTATTGAAGCCATTTTAGCTGCATTTTATGCATGAAATATGTTTCCTTTTAATTTCTTTTCTTTTTACTTTTTTTTGTGCATATTTTTTCTCTTGTTGCTTATGTTGCAGTTTAATGTGTGTTAATATAAGGATTTTTAATTAATTTGAATTCCTCTTCTTCTTCATCATATATATTTCAGAGTTTTTACATACTGATCTGTGAAGCATCTTGAGTTGCATTTTATGTGTGAAATATTCCATAGACAGCATCATTTATTTATTTTTTATTTATTTATTTAATTTTCTTTAGAGTAGTGTGCAATGACGTGCACTTTATGGCCACGAAACAGGTATATGAGAAAGTAAAGGGAGGCAAGTTGAATTTCCCGTTGACCTTTAGTCTGTTAGGAGATGATTTTGTCTGACACATGTAGGGGAATGTATTCATGTTCTGCATCACAGTGTTTTCATTCCCACTTACTGTCCTTCTCATCTCCTATTCTTAGGACCCCTTAAATGTGTCCCAACAGTGTAGTAACACAACTAGCACTTGATTAATTAAACCACTTGATTTAGTTCTTCGTTTGTCCAAAAGCTTTCAGTTGGAGGTTCCTGGAGGACCAGACTCAGGACCACTCTATGACCTGGATCCCCATTAATGGTCCTCTCACCTTCTCTGCCCTTCTCTGGCAGGGTTTCCAGTCAGACTTCTTTTAAAGTATGCCACAGTACATTTCTCCAGTCCTCTGCCAACCTGAGCGAACATCAATCTTTGACCACTATGATGTCCTCTGCACCTTCGGCGGAGTCGTTCTCCTTGAGCCTGCGTCTGGACGGCCCAACCGCGCACATCCACTAATCAAAGCGGGCTCTGGAGCGGCATCTCTACAAAGTGCAAGAGAGACATTGGCAAATGACAGTTAAAGGAAGCATTTATCTTTTCTCTGCAATAAGCTACAGAGACTCCTGAGCGTCGTGTCGGTCTCGGCTTGTGTGCGCGCGCGTGTACGGACAGTACGAGGGCCGCTGTGGCGGACGCGAGCGCTATGATTAATGGCTCAATTTCCTCTCCCACTTTTTAAAGTGGATTGTCAATTTGCTCTCTGTGATTTGGTGACGTCTCATCTACTGAGTGGGTGGGGAGACAATGTAAAAGATTGTGGATGAGCAGTTTGATTATGATTATTGAGATGACAGCGAGACTCTAGGAGGGACTTCATCGCTTTTTGCTGCTGACCTTGGGAGGGAAACAGAAAGACACTCAGTTTGAAGCATGGACACATGTGGAAGCACATCTCATTGATGTACAGGCCTAGAAGAGCAAGTTTAAAGTTTCTAAGTAGTTCCGTGCTACCTACTTCCCTATTTCCCTTACACTACTGGTCAAAATGTAATTCAGGTTTTTATTGTTTGTTAAAGAAGTCTCTTATGCTCACAAAGGCTGAATTTATTTGATCAAAAAATACTGTAAAAACAGCAATATCGGGGAATATTATTACAATTTTAAATAAATGTTTTCTATGTTAATATATATATTTTCTTAAATGAGCTGAATTTTCAGCATCATTACTCCAGTCTTCAGTGTCACATGATCCTCCAGAAATCATTCTAATATGCTGATTTGCTGCTCAATTTTATATCAGTTATTACTGGTGCTTAATTATTAATAATGTTTCACATTATCAGTGTTTAAAATCCTGCTGCTTAATATTTTTGTGTTCTTCAAAGTTTAAAAATAGTAATAAATTATCATATTAAAATGTCTTTACTGTCACATTTGATGAATATAGTGTATCCTTGGTAAATAAAACTGTTTTTAACGTTGATAAAAATAAGTAATGTTTCTTGAGCAGCAAATCTTCATATTAGAATGATTTCTGAAGGATCATGTAACACTGAAGACTGGAGTAATGATTCTGAAATTCATCTCAAGAATAAATTATATTTCAAAATATATTTAAATAGGAAATGGTTATTTTAGTTTCAAGAGACTTTTAAAAAACTTCTGACTGGTGTTGTATGTTTCTTCACACCTTAGTCTTTCCAGGCTGGTGGACCAGGCTGGCCTTAAGGAAACCCACAGTTACACATATTAGAAGTGATGGTGTGCTCACAACGGAGCTGACCGTACCGCTTTATAACGTCTGCCGCTTGATAACGTGTGAGTGTTGGTTTAAGTGTGTTCAGCGCAGTTCAGCGGGGTACGCTCTGACTAATACTCATTTCGGAAACTGCCAGCCATCTATGTAACGCAGGATTTAAGGGTACCTGTGGGGACCATGGCAGGAACCAAGTGTGATGGAGTCCTGCACTAATGAATCAGGGCACGTATTCAAAAAGGATCTGTCGTGCAAAATTTTCTTCACCCTGCAGCAAATTGTGGAGGAGAGTATTTTCAGCAGAATGAAGACTCTCTCCAGGCTTTCTTCATGGTGCCTCGGGGAGCAGTTTGGGTTTAAAGTGCATCGAGTTTGGTCAAATGAGAGTCGGTTTTAGGATGACCCTCAGCAGAACTACAAGGCCCCCATCTTGGCCTAAATTAGGAATTTATTATGAATTATGCAGAAATCATTCAGTGATATAAGATCACATTTTACAAGCCTTGTATTAAGGATGGGCATTTTAGTTATTTGAGAACATTTTATTTTATAATGATAATAATAATAATTGCTACTATGTTTTAACAATGGCATAATAATGTAATTACATAATAATTACATTATTGTGTAATTTTTTTGTTGTTATTATTATTATTATTATTATTAATGTTTTCATTTATTTTATTCTATTATTTCATTTTCGTAGTTAGTTTTTTGTACAGTTTTATTTATTTATTTCAAAAATGGGCTGTTTTAAACCACAAACCATAATTTTTCTCATTCTGTCAAGTCTAATCAACTCCTAAAATAAAATCCTGTGCCTTATTCAGTTTTTGCATAATCAAACCACAAGGTACTGACGAGAATCATGCCTTAATCGATCTCACAATTACAAACCAAGCCCCTTTTTTACACATTTGTGTACAGTAGGTGACAGTAGATTTTAAAATTCAGTAACTCATGTGATGCATCAATCAGTTTTCATGATTGATAATTGCTGTCACTTCTGATGCCCATTCCTAACATTTTAAAGAAAGAACATGATTTTGTGTATTTGGTGTAATGCAATGTGTTTATGCGGTTTAAGGTTCAAAAAAACACATTATTTTCCACATACTGTACATTATTGTTGCTCCTCTATGCTCTGCCTTCCTGAAACGCCTTCCTATGCTCCTGCCTATCCAGGTACATTTGGGCGGTGTTTTGCAAATCTTCCCACACCGTGACAAAGACATGTGGGGGCGTGTTTGAATGAGCCATTTTAGGAGGGTGTGGTCAAGTCTTAACTTTTATAAAGAATATCTCTTTGGTTTTGAGACTTTAGTCTTTGCAACTTTAGGGATCTTATCTATGCACAAACAGCTTGTAACACTCTAAAGCAGGGGTGTCAAACTCATTTTAGGTTGAGGGCCAGATCGAAGAAAATGTCCCCTTGTGCGGGCCGAATTACCTTTTGTTAAACCCTAGTTTGCTCACAATTACAAATAATATTAACCATACATAATACAATATAATTTACAAAAAAATCTAGGAAACCTTTTTTCAAAAATGATGCTATGTTATTTTAGGGGTGTGCAATATTGACACAATGTCATTTTTTATTTTGATATTTTTAAAATATTAATAATTACCATATTTTGCCGAGTGTGTTTTTGAGATGGTTTGTTTGAGGCTGTCATGGATAAATAAATATGACACTAAAGCCGCCAGTAGGTGGCAGCAAGTCTCCCTCTTAATGAGTGATCCATTTAATCGCATCTAATTAAACGTTGACTGCTGAAACGAAGCTAATGATTGCCTGCGTCCCAATGTACATACTATATCCATCTTAAATTCTATGTGATATTAATAATTTTCAATATTCACTATTTAGGGCAGATATGGTGGATAGTATGCACATTGGGACACAGGGATTGTCTAATGGCCACTGAATCATTGACTCAAATGATTTGATCAAAAAGACATATTCATTCAGTAACAAAATATGCATTGCTGCTCGGAGACGAAAAATTGGTCTTACTCTGGCTTTGTTAAAAATTTGCATTGCCGAGACAGAGATAAACAGACAACATTGTGACTAAAACGTAATACTAGCATCTTGTTTGTTGAGCTGTTGTTTACAATTAATTAATTTCTGAATACTAATAATTGGCATTGCAAGGATATTCAGGAATATGCAACACTCTTTGTTATAGTTAACGTAACAATCATGACATAAATATTTAAAGACTCTACAGGGCATTTCTTACCCCTGCTATCTTGATTCTGATTGACTTATCCGCACTAAAACTGAAAAAAATGTCAACTCGCACAATCTAATAAAAACAACAGTTCAGTAGCCTACAAGATAAACACTATTTGAGTCCCACTAGCCTACTTTTCCAAGCCAAGTTGTCCAGTGTGCCCGCAGTGGCATTTAATATTGCACATTTTTACCACTGCAACGGGTTGTGATTAAACATAAGGTTAACCTGTCTGCGTTGAGATCACAGAACCTTTCTTTCAATTTCTCCTCAAATAGCCTGTCCACACTTCCAGGTCATTTTTTTTTTTTTTTTTATTCTAGACATGTTTAAAATCACAAGTAACTTTCCAAACAAGCAACAAGGGTCCCGCTTTGCGTTGTACCGCACAGCATTTTCACCCCTTGTCCCGCACGTCGCATATTGAGAAAATGTCCCGCATTTTCATCAGTCTGTTGGTTTTTAATTATCATATTAAGAAAACGTACATACGTTCTTTTGCCTTTAAAAAAAAAAAAAGTTTATTTATTCTTTTTGCGGCATAGTTTTAGCGCAAAGGATGTGCAAACCTCATCAAGCGAGCACCACCGACGGAAATGGTCGAGCGCACACGGAAAAACACGATATTCTCCATTCATTTTAACCAATTAAAAAAAATCGGTGCAGCTTTCAGACACGACTTTCTTCTTATTTTAATAGTTCGTTTGAGGCGGTTTCTGTGGCCTTATTTTAATGACAAATGTCCAGAGCGCATTATTGTAATGCGAGGCCACATCAAAATGCGCGAGCACAAATCTCTTCTCTCACAGGTGGATTCTCTTCACTCTCACACAAAACGGATGCGCTTTTACATGTGCGCGCTCAGAAACATAAATAAGCGCATATGACAACGAATGTAAATCAGTATTTACATAGCATAACAGTAGTAAATGTATCTGTCTCACACATGTCCCGCAAAATCACATCTATGTCCCGCAACATCTATTGCCAGGTGGTCACCCTAGTTACAACGCAGCTATCATCATATTATCATCGTACTGCTCAAGATTCTGGCGCCGCCTTTTAAAACGTGCGTGTGTAGGTGTCCCGACTCCCGAGGCGTAACATTCTACGCAAATAACTAAGACATTTGTTCCGCTTTAACTTAAAAATGAAATATTGTAGTGAATAAACGTTTTATTTAATTTTTCAAAATAATGTTTTATTTATTATTTTATATTGTTCAAATCATCCCGCGGGCCGGATTGGACACCTTTGTGGGCCGTATTCGGCCCGCGGGCCGTATGTTTGACACCCCTGCTCTAAAGGGAAAGGAAAACTTTAAATCGCATCATATGACTCCCTTAAAATTATTTATAATTGGTGCATTGCATTAGCGCACCACGGATCTTGTAGCAAAAGACTGATTTTTTTTTTTTTTAATGTAATTGCTATTTTTTGCCTTAACTAATTCCAGAGTGTTACCCATAGTCAAGCAACAAAAGACTCCCCTGAGCTCAAGTGGGCCGGCTTGATCACTTCAACAAAGTGCTTCATCAAAGAGCGACTGACACTTTGAATTAATAGCTAGAGTAATTGAACTCGATAGTCGTTACGGCTTTTTCACAAGCTCGACGGTGACGCGAAATCCGCACGTTTTGCTTCGCGTCTGTTTTGCAGCTCGAACGCTTTCCTTTAAATAAACCTGTCAGGGAGTCATATTGTTCACGACTTCTTCTCTTTCATATTGGGAACAACAGAGGGAGACGGATGGCAGGCCTGGCCTTTTGAAACAGGTAGCAGGATTTGCTCATGTCTTCCTTTAGTGTTGAATTGTTAGAAGTGTTTCAAAGATCATTTTCACAGGAGGCCGATTTGCATTTCATAAAGTTTAGCAACAACCATTCAAGACATAAGCCAGAGAGAGAGAAAGGGAGAGAGAGAGGCATTGTCTGGAAGGAAGGAGACACTTCAGTTCGTCTGGAACGCCGGCTCCTTCTCACACGCCTCCCGTTTACCCCCTACTATAGTTTAAAGAGCGCTTTGAGGAGTTTCACATTTGTCGGCTCCTGAGTGGCAAACTTGGAGGCGCTCATTGGCAGTCAGAGCGAGGCATCGGCACCGCCCTTCAGGTTAACTGCGGGTTAGGGAAAGAGCTGCCTGGAGCAGGTTCGCTAGAAGCCGAACGACTGGCCCCCAGGGTTCATGGGAAGTCGGAGGGAGGGGGAACGGGAGAAACGAGGGAATGGGGAAGGGATGTTCTCTAGCAGAACGCTGAAGCCCCGAGGCCTTCATCTTCATTTCAATGCAAAATGACTTTGTCATATAATCTCTTCGGTGACTACAGCTCTGAGTTAGGAGCACGGAACAGAGGAATAATAAGGCAATGAGAGCAAAGAGGAGGGGAGGAGTGCTGGGAAAGTGTAGGAAGCACAAAAAAGCAAGCTTATCGGAAAATGAGGAAAACTAGGGTGAGAGGGGACGGTAAAGACGAGGGGGCCGCTGAGAATTGACTCCTGAATAAACAGAATTTGACAAAGGCTCGGGTCCCCGATGCTCAGTATCAGTCTTGATGCTTGTTTGCCAAATTACAGCGGGTCATTGTTTTTCATTCAGTCCATCGGCGGCAGTGCCAGGACACTCCCAGGGTCCCAGCGTAACAAATAATCAGACAGTGAAAATGGAGGCCCGGCTCAACGGTAAACATGATAACAAAGAAGTATGTGTTACGGTCACATAAGATGATGGAACACTTTGCAAAAACAACAAAGAGTTGGCCCACATGCCCTGGTGTCAGGAGCCAAATCTGATCACATTCAAATCATAAAACTAGCAGATTATCCAATCTCACGCTCCATAATACCAGCTGGATTTTTCCTCATTTGCTTAGTGTTACTGTCTTGTTTTTGACTAATGAGTGTGGACGTTGTGACCTCTTGTTTGGCGACCAGCGTGTTTGTCTATGAGTTTTTTTGGTGCACAAAACTTCAACTTAAACATTTGAAATGCTTCTCTATTTGGTCTGTTGCAGAAGATTGTGGCAAAATATCATTTATTTCGCTGTGTTGTATCATTCTAATGTTCAATTGGTCATTCATTTGTTTGTGCTATTGCTCTGTCTATCATTCATTCCATCCATCCATCCATCATCCAGCCATCAATAAATTAATTATTTTAATCCATCACTCATTCATTGGTTCTATCGCTGTATCTATCATTCGTTCCATCCATCCGTCCGACCGTCCATCAATAAATTAATTGTTCCTTCGATCCATCATTCATTCATTGGTTCTATCGCTCTATCTATCCATTCATCCATCCACCTATCCATCCATCCATCCATCATCCATCAATAAATGAACTGTTTCTTCAATCTATCATTTGTTCCTTGGTTCTATCGCTCTATCTATCGTTCATTCCATCCATCAATAAGTTAATTTTTCTTTCGATCCATCATTCATTCATTGGTTCTAACATTTGTTCCATCTATCCATTCATCCATCCATCCATCCATCAATAAATTAATTGGTCCTTTGTTCCATCATTCATTCATTGGTTCTATCGCTCTGTCTATCGTTCATTCCATCCATCAATAAATTATTTTTTCCTTCAATCCATCATTCGTTCATTTAGTTCTGTCGCTCTGTCTATTGTTCGTTCATTCCATCCATCCATCATTTGTTCATTGGTTCTATTGCTCTATCTATTGTTAGTTGTTAGTTCCATCCATCCATCCATCCAAAAAACTTAGAGGCTTTTTAAACTTTCAGATGAGAGTTTAACAAGCCAACTTTCAAACATTGTCTTTATGAGTCTTCCTTTCAAGTTAAAGTGATAGTTCACCCAAAAATGACATCTTCTGTCAGCATTTACTTACTTCCACATCAGTCCAAACCTGTATGAGTCTCCTTATTCAAAGGAACAAAAAAGAATACATCAGAAAAAATGAAAGTCAGTGAGGTTTGGTGTAGTTTAGACTAATCCCGACATTCTTTAACATATCGCTGTGTTCCGCAGAAGTAACAAAGTCATACAGGTTTAGAACAAACTGTTATTATGACAGAATGTTCTTAAATTTACATTCACTAATTCTCCATCCTGTTTGCTCTGATTTAATTCCTGGATTAAAACAAATTCTCTTCCAATTCAAGAATTAAATCGGAATTAAAAAGCACTCTTGACTCTTTTCTGAACGGTTCACAACCCTACTCTAGACACTTGTGTTTATGAACACTTCCTCTTTCCTCTTGGCTCTTTAATGCACTACTCATTTCTCCTCTGTTAGACCCATCCCTTCCCTCTTTGCCTTCAATAATGAGGGCAGCAGGGTTAAATTGGCACTGCACAAGTTGGCATCTCTAAATTGAATCCAAGAGAGAACATTGCCAGTTGTGTTCCCATACACTTCCCTGGGCCGTCTGCCTGTTCTCAGAGCCGAGCCAAGAGAGCATATGGCCGCATGTAGATACACAGCGAATCTTTCGCGTGTCTGTCAGCCGAACACTCTGCCCTTGTGAAGAGCGTCCTGATGTGTCTGTCCTGTAGACGTGTGCCGCTTGTTACCCAAATCCCCTCTGTTTAGCCACGTTCTACTTCATTTAAAGTGCGAACAACTGTGATAGAGCCATTAACATATATGTGACACACGTTGTTTCTGGATTCTAAAAGCCCAGACACGGATTCTCCTCACGCTTTGCTCAAACGAGCCCAGTGGTGCAGAAAATGAGATCGGTCTTTCAACTGATCTCAGAATTCAGGCACAAGTAACTCATGTGCACGTGAATGTTGTCTTAAGCGCTCCGGTGGTGGTTGCACAGCGATACGATGCAGGATCTGCCACTTGTCAGACGAGTTGATAGTCGATATGGCATGCTGATTGGCTGTAGGACTGGAGATGCGATTCGCCCCTCAGGGCTGTGTAATCTGGCTTCTGACAGCTGCTCAGTGGGCAGTCTGAACACTTTGCGAATACCCTGGAGTGAAAGATGAACGATGGTCATCCTCGGGTCATCTAGAATCGTCCGCGACTCTTGTGTCCTGGCTCGGAGATAGACGGGTTTCTCATACTAATGCTCAAACCTCGTTTCACAAGATCATGTTGTTGGACAAAACTCGCTAAATTTATATGACGGTGTTTTGTGGTGTTTAAATGGAGTTCTCTAGGTTTATAAGGACTGCAGAAGAAAAGCTTGTCAGTTTTACAGCACCTGAGAGAGGGTCAAACTCGGTCAGCTTGGATACATTTGTTTTAGTATTTTAATAGGCTGATAACATTAAGGGCAACATGTAACCTGTTTTTCTTCTAGCTAATTAGCCCTTGACTGACTGACTATCTATCTATCTATCTATCTATCTATCTATCTATCTATCTATCTGTCTGTCTGTCTGTCTGTCTGTCTATATATCTATCGTTCTATCTATCTATCTATCTATCTATCTATCTATCTATCTATCATTCTATCTTTCTATCGTTCTGTCTATCTATCGTTCTAACATTCTATCTATTTATCGTTCTATCGTTCTATCTATCGTTATTCTATCATTCTGTCATTCTATCATTCTATTGTTCTATCTATTGTTCTATCATTCTATCTATTGTTCTGTCATTTTGTACATCATTCTATCATTCTTTCCATCCATCATTTGTTATATCTGTATGTCTGTCTAGGCCTATAAACCTGAAGGTTTAACTTTAAGGTTTTACATTTTGTGGCTTTTTGCTTTCTCAGTTCAGTTTTAAGAACTGAAGTGGGCTTTAAAAGCATTTTGAAGCATTCTCAAAGCATTTCCAGGAATACAGTGGTACATGTCCAAAATACAATGGTCTTTGAATACCTTACCTTGAATGGTGCTAAAATACCTTGGATTTTTTTTTTTTATGTGGTTCTTTAGTGTGACCAGTGGAGTTAAAGAGGAAATAATAGGATGAAGAGAAAGGAAAGGGATTGAGGAATGTTGTAAAAATGTGCGCCGAATTATTATTTTTTTCCTAAAGTAGAAAATATTTGTTCTAACCAATATCTCAGCTGATATATGGGAGTGACATTGTAATGTTATTGAACTACGTAATTTGTATTTTTAAGACAAAAATATATTTTTTTATTTTAGAGAGTAAAAAGAGCACGATTCTAAACGCTTCGTCATTTGTTCTGTTGTAGGAGATTGCGGCCTACCTGATTACATTTGAAAAACATGAGGAGTGGCTGACAACGTCCCCCAAAACCAGGTAAGATGACACGCGTGGCAGCGTTTCCTCATTTCGAGTGCACAGTGTTACCTGAAAAGCAGAAAGGTACGTTTCAGCACAGCTGCCAGTTCCTGCGCATTTCGTGGGCATGTGCAGACAGATAATGGAATATTAATGACTATTTATAATGCAAGATGTGGCCAGGTCTATTAGCTTAATGCTGTCTTTGCTCACCAATGCCATTAACGTGGGTGGTAATGTGGTGAGATCGTAGAACATCACCCTACGGTGATAAGGGCTCAGCACGAAATTTACAGTGTTACTTGATTTACCGAGCAGCGATAATGAAAAAGCTTTTTACTTTTAATGCCAGTTTCTATATCTATCCTGAGAGATAACAGCTGTGATATGATGATGAATGCAAATTAAGATAATATGTGGTTATATATGAAGCACACATCAAGAGCAACCAAATGGCACGCAGATTAGTTCTAAACTTTGACGTTCCAAATGTTTCAGGCACAGTGTATTTCTATAGAAGGCCATGCAATTAAATTTAATCGTAACACAAGGAACTTGTGAGTAGAGACGGAAATATCCAACGGTATCAAAAAGAGCAATTTTGCATGCTTATCTGCGGTGAGCCGGAAAGATAAGTTTGAATTTATTCATAAACAGAAAGCTGTGGAAAGGGCAAGGGTTTGTACGGGAAGAAAATCAAGGGAAACTAAAAATGTGGGCAGACAAATCACCACGGGGTTTCGGGTTCAAGAGCTGTTTACATGGACAGAGGTTACCTGGCCGGCATCTGGACCTGTCATTCACAGAACGTGTACAAACACAATTGTAAGTACAGCAAGCAGACGAGGCTTTACTGAGCACACAGCTGCTCAAGAAACAACCTTGTTTTCTTGTGTAACGATTTTTAGTGATTCAGCTCTGACATCAGATACCAAATG
Organism: Tor tambroides; assembly: GCA_021397915.2. NCBI lineage: Eukaryota > Metazoa > Chordata > Actinopteri > Cypriniformes > Cyprinidae > Tor > Tor tambroides. The sequence continues at coordinate 11,394 of JAFVLL020019948.1, read as the reverse complement.
ACTCATAAGATGTTTTTTGATTTGTTGCGTTTTACGTAGGCACACAGACACATATGCTGTGCCCCCAAAACATATTTTAAGAATTAAGCCGTGCATAAAAATGTCTTGAGTGTCATTGCATTAGATAACAAAATAGCAAGTGGCATTTATTTTGAAGAAGCACACGCACACTTTTTAAGTAGAACAAAGAAGTTTGTTGGTTTTAAATGACGAATTTAAATGATAAATGAATTCTATTTATACACTCAGAGCTCAGAAAACATGCATTTTTTATCCAGATATACGCGGATGTGTTTTAGCCAGATTGCATTTACACCATTTCAATACAGTCATTAAGATTTTGTATTGTTTTTCAAAGAATATGTTCCCCAAGGCTGCATTTATTTGACCAAAACTACAGTAAGTTATACTGTGAAATATTATTTCAATTTCAAATAAGTGTTTTTGATTTTAATATGAGTTAAAATATAATTTATTCCTGTGATGCCTTGCCTTGCCTTGCCTTGCCTTGCCTTACATTTATTTGAATACCGGAATATTTAGTAACGTTAGCTGCATCTTGTTTTCCATTTTAATTTTTCTGGACTTAATGGTTAAATTAAATTTTAAATTAAAAAATTAAAGCCCCCCCTAATATAATGGCAGGGGGAAACATTGAAAATACGGCTAATGGAAACACATAAATTTCACAAAAAATCCTATATATCGCAAAAAAGTTTTCACGCTCACATGAGGTGGTTTTTCAGGCCATTCGAAAAAGGAATATATCTCAAAACTGCAATGTTTTTTTTTTTTTTTTTCGCATTTACGGGTCACCTGGCCGTAAAAATCATATGATCATTCTTTAATGTATTATAACCTCCAAGAAACACCTCATACATGGAAGCTCTAAAGTATAAGGGGCTTTCCTTGGCATTAATGCTTGGATGAATAACCCCTTATTTACCAGCTGCGCCACAGCACGTAAGCATCCTAGAAGCGGCTCACCGTGCTGCTTCGCTAAAGATACACACATACGTCTCCTTCAATTAAAAATAATGGCTAATGCGGTGGCTGCGATATACATAAACCTACCGCATTTTAGTCGCATAACATCAGTTAATGGAAATGCCGTCATTTCACAATAGTTTTTTTTAATCAACATTTATAAAATATTGCAAAAAATTTTGCGCAAATCTGTAATGGAAACGCACCTGTTGTAAATGTGTTTACTTTTGGCCAATGTAATGTGTCCTTGGTAAATAAATGTATTAATTTCATTCTTCAAACTTTTGAATGGTAGTTTATCTTTAAAAAAAGATTTGCTTTTAGAGAGAATCTGTGTGCTCCCATTATGTGGGTCACATGAGAAAAGTGCATCCAAATAAGATCTTAACGATGAAGCGTTAATGATTTGATCGCAGTGTGTGACAGCGCCAGGACGCAGAGCAGCAGGGAAGAGACTGCCGGGCAACTGTCCTCTACACACACACACACACAAACAAACATGTAAACACAAGCATTCACACTGAGTCTCTAGCACACACACATGCACACAGACACACACGCAGCCCCTCTCCGCCCCCAGCCTGCCTTTACATAATGGCACTGATTTCAGTCTGCAATTTGCCATGGCTGTTTAGTGCAGCGAGAGCTTTCCTGCTCTTAATGAAGCCTGCGTGACTCCAGGCTGTCTTCAGGGGTCACAACCAGTGTGAGTTCACACTGCAAGTGACGACTGGAGATACACAACCGACATCATCCCCTAAACGCTTACACACACATTCATCTTCTAATATAATTAAAGCAATGAAAGCACTGCGATGATTGTGTCGTATTAATTTGAAGTTAAAAGAGTGCTTGTATCTCAGTAGTGACTCTTTATGAAACGATAGGCTGGGTAATTCACTCATGATATCTCATCTCAGGATATTCAATTGTTTTTATAGCTCCGATAAGACTAGCTTTGATGTATTTTTGTTGGTATTGGTGGGTTTGAGATCATATTGGTTCAGTGCTGTTAATTGTACACACATATGTTGCTCAGCTGTGCATTGTGTGAGATTGTTAGCCAGGCATTCTGGCTTTGTGTACTTTTATTTTAAATCTGTTCTGGTGTGTGCATGTTAACCTTTATATGCCTGGCAGATCTTGGCATTACCACCGCTCTATGTGTGTTGTGTGTGAACACTGTCTATTAAGTGTCTACAAAAGGCTGGAATTGGGTTTTGGGGTAGAAGCACCTTTCCAATACAGATTTCTCCAAACATTTTTGACTTTTAACTATTTGTTTATATTTGTTTAAATATTTGCCAGAATATCAGAATTATAATTATAAGGAACAGCCATTACAGGCATTTTTAAATAAAAAATGCCTTTAAAAAATAAATAAATAAATAAATAATAATAATAATAAAAAATATATATATATATATATATATATATACACATACATACATACATACATACATATATATATACACACACACACACACACATACAGTGCAATACCACATATCAGCTTTTTTATTTTAATAATAATAATACTTAGTAGTAGTAGTAGTGGTATGTAGTTTTAAGGCATCATTAATTTGAAAGATTACATGGAATATTTTACTTTAATTTATTACATGACATGAACTGTGATCTTTTTATTATTAATATAATTAATGTAATTATTATGCAAAGATATAGTTTTATACATTATAATAATAACAAAATCATATATAATAATAAAATAAAATGACATAATATTATTATTATTATTATTATTATGTTTCTTTTTTTCTTTTTTCTTTTTTTTTTATTATGTCATTTTTGTGACCTCATATTAATTGAGAGACTACATGGATTATTTGTACTTTTAATTTTGTTTGAAGTGAAATGATATAAATCTATGCAGTCTTATTGTCAGATATATATTTAATAAAACTGAGTGAAGTTTATCCTTAAAACAAGAAAAAAAAATGTATAATTTGCCATTGGGGTAAATATGGGTATTTAATTCAAAAGTGAAAACACATTTATTTTTCTTATCCCATTGGTAACTCATTTTTTCTTGTCTTAAGCATAAACCTCAGTGAATTTTGTTGGATTTCTGTGCTTTTCTCCTCCCTAATCTGCCGTGCCGGCGCTCCCAGACTCCTCCAGTCTCTTTCTAAAGAACAGAACATAAAGGGCCCTCGCCCATCCAAACAATGACGTCTGAGGAATACCAATGCATGCCCGCTGCCGTTTTGTCAAAGTTTAATTTGGCTGATCTGCTTTGTGTCATGTGTCTCTCCTCTCTTCCACAAGGGGAGTGCATCTGAGGTCGTAATTAAACACCACATGCTCATTCATGTGCAAATACACCCAGGGCTCTTTGAAACCGAACCGATGGAGGATAGAATGAGGAGAAAATTGATAACAAACAGAGTGAAGGAAAGCGCAGAGGAGAAAGTGTCCGCTCGTCTCCTGGAGTTCATGTTTCCTGCTCGAGTTGTAGTGGACTTTGTAGGCCAGTGAACCGAGAAGACCCGTCTGTACCGCGATGAATTTTAAACACAACTAGAATAGAAACCAAACGGACCTTCGTTCGTAAATTCTCCCCAGTTGTTCTTAAAGGTGTAATCGACCAATTAAAGCGCTAATGATCCATCTCATTTTATCATCAGAGTTGACAAACATGAAAGTCGAGTTAATTGATCCATAACAGACGTTTGATTGGGCAGAGGGATTCGCAAACACAACACACACACACACACACACACACACACACCCACACACACACACATATATTGTGAGTCAGCATGTGTTTTATCTGACTTTCAGCCAGGAGAGACTGAGAGAGAGATTGATCTGTTCTGTCTCTGTGATGTACACACCTACTGGCAGCTCCAGACACAAACAGAATATATTCAATATACCGACACAATGTACTTGACTGTGATGATAGTCTAAAGACTGCTTTACACTTCATCTTCTGCTTTGTTTTTATCACACGTGTCCACTGGTGCAAAGTCAGACGAGCTGAGCGGCCGTTTTCAATTCGTTCTCTATGGGAGCTGAGCAGCAGGGGATTGTGGGATTGACAGCGGTGCCAAGCGAACAGTGAGAGTGTTAGAAAGTTGGGAAATGCTGAACTTCACGCAAACTAGAGACAAGAAACGTCCTGCAGACAGTCGTTGTGATGTGAAGATAGATAGTTTCAGAGCTTAAATCACATCATTAAATATTGTTATGCACACAGATTTCAGTATTTTCTACAACCCGAATTCCAAAAATGTTGGGACGTTTTTTAAATTTGAATAAAATGAAAACTAAAAGAATTTCAAATCACAATATTTTATTCACAATAGAACATAGATAACATAAATGTTTAAACTTCTACAGGTCTCAAAATAGTTGGGACGGGGGCATGTTTACCATGGTGTAGCATCTCCTCTTCTTTTCAAAACAGTTTGAAGACGTCTGGGCATCGAGTTTTGGTGTTGGAATTTGGTCCCATTCTTGCCTGATATATCTAGGTTTCCAGCTGCTGAAGAGTTCGTGGTCATCTTTGACATATTTTTCGTTTTATTATTTATAAATTATTATTTATTATTTTATTAGGAAGGTCTCCCTCCTCTTTAGCCCGGAGGACATGGCGTCCGTGATTTCCAACAAGAATGTCAAATTTGGACTCGTCTGACCATAGAACACTTTTCCACTTTGAAACAGTCCATTTTAAATGAGCCTTGGCCCACAGGACACGACGGCGCTTCTGGACCATGTTCACATATGGCTTCCTTTTTGCATGATAGAGCTTTAGTTGGCATCTGCAGATGGCACGGCGGATTGTGTTTACCGACAGTGGTTTCTGGAAGTATTCCTGGGCCCATTTAGTAATGAGTGATGCAGTGTCGGTAGCATGTGTTAAATTAATAAAAAGTCATAGTAAAGACTTATATTGTTAGAAAAGATTTCTATTTTGAATAAATGCTGCTCTTTCTAACTTTGTACTCATCAAAGAATCAAAGAAAAAATTATCACATGTTCCAAAAATCAATATCAATCAGCACAACAGTCATAATAAATCAGCATATTAGAGTGAGAGCGCTGCGTCACAGAAATAAATTCTATTTTAAAGTATATTAAAATAGGAAACCAATATCAGAAATTGCAATAAGATTTCACAATATTACTGTTTTTTCTGTATTTTTGATCTAATAAATACAGCCTTAATGAGGAGAAGAGACTCCCTTAAAAACATTAAAAATCTAACTGATCCCAAAATTTTTGAGCGGCTGTGTGTGTGTGTGTGTGTGTGTGTGTGTGTGTGTATGTATGTGTATATATATATATATATATATATATATATATATATAATTTTTTTTTTTTTTTTTTTGCAGCTGATGCTTGTCAGGAATTATCTGTGTTAGACATAGAAACACTTACACAACAAAGCATCTTGAGATGTTCTGGCATGCTGCATAATGAAGTAATATTGATATGGTCCAGTTATTTTCATCATACATCCACTGAATAAAGAAGCTCCATCATTGTAAACACGCATGCATGCACACACACACACACATACACACACACACATCAGTTTCTCTTTGATGCCCACCTTTTGTTTGAGCGCCTTCCCATAATCCCGAATGAGCAGTTTGTCGGACATGCCTTTTATTAAAACACCAAAATAACAACAGAGAGCTTTGAAGGTTTCATCGAACATAGCTCTCTATTCCTCCAGGAAATAAACAACCGCTTTTCACACAGCAAACAGTAAGTGTGTGTGTGTGTGTGTGTGTATGTGTGAGAGAAGGTCGTAGAGATGTAAGCAGTGGCCATTGCAGACTGTGTGTGTGTTTCTGTGTGTGTGTGTGTGTGTGTGTGTGTGTATCACGTGCCTGCCATAATGAATTGTGCGATGGGCCGTCTCAGACGGTACGTCAGCTCCTCTGGCTCTTCCCGCTAGTGCTGCATGTGTTGGCGCGCTACAGCGGCAGACAGACTCTCTGCTCTGCACTAATGCTTTCTGGCAAGACACTGGGCCTTTATTAGTGCAGGAAAAGAAATTGCATGTGTACATATGTGTGAATGTTTGCAGTAATGTTGTAACGAAACCGAATGTTCAGTAGTCAACATCAATAGCAGTGAAACTTCTCGGTGCTTGATAGCATTTAATTCCACAACAACAATAAAACACTTGTTTATTTAAGAAGTGAAATATGTGATTAGTGTTATTTAAAATATAACTAAAACTAAAAGAATATTTGTTTCTTGATATAAAATAAAAAATTTGTCTGAATGTTTTAATGTTTTGTATGTAAGTTTAAAATCCCATGCGTATATCTGATATTTTGACAGTTAGCTGATTTATTCTTTATTTCTGAAGACAAATGGACTGCGTCTACATTACAGTTTTTCTCGATTGCTTAAACACATTTCTTGAAATTATGCCTCTTTTTTGCGAAACTCTAAACATGAATCCATAACTTCTAACTCAATTCCCCAAACTTCCTATATTCAGGTCAAAATGAAGCTCTTCACTCAAGACAACTTAATCTTGCTGAAAAACCAAACTTTGCTCTCTGACATGACACACAAACAGTCAAAAACACACACACTACAACACAGTCTTACACACTGATGAGATCATTTCAAAACAATACTACAAAATCCGGTAATAAGTGTTGCTTGTGGTACTCCCCAAATGTTTTATTCCTCAATTTAGTGTACTGTAGAGTACAGTACAATACAGCAAACAACAACAAAAATAATTATTCTGCCCCAGTATCCCCGTCAACATCACAGGCTATACTGGCCCTGGCCAGGCAGCGGGGTAAAATCCTCTTGCATGCCTGATGTCTTTGTGTCATTGTTCACAAACAAGATAGGCAAAATGCTTAGTCATGTTGTTAATATAACAGTGCACTCTGTTAGTATTACCTAATGTAAACTATGGCAACAGTTTGGATGACAGTTACTGCACTGAAATGCAGAAGGCTGCACTTCTTATGTATGCCATATATCCATTTCAGAAGTACAAATGTACACATTACTGTATGTGGGATATTGATTGAAAAAGACTGGATATGATTCACAGTTACACTTTTACTAGTGGTCTGACAAAAAAAATAAAAAAATAACACACATTACAACGTCATTGTGAAATAGAAAAGAAAAAGAAATATGTGCACAAAGGCGAAAATAAAAATGAGAACATCCACTGTGAGAATTTGTAACTCTTGTGTTGTCCTCTGTCTATATGTGTTTTCCAACTGAAGGTTCATGAGATGTAGCTTTGAGCTATTTCAGAGAACTGGTTTGTCATTGGTTGATCTATATTCTCTTCATTAGTGAAAGTCAAGATTCACTTGAACAATTCATGGCAAATTTATAAAAAGTCTAATAGAAATGTGTAGAAAATATGCTTGACAGTTTATGACAACTAGATCAACCATTTTGCATTTACCATAATGACTTATACGATGAAGTAATGACTTGAGGTTTTGAGGGGTAAGACTATTGCACAGATAACTATATAATACATTTTGAGCAACATGACAATAGCAACTGATAATGTAGGAAACCACAGGCAAATGTACATGATCGGTTGCATCAATGTACCAAAGCAATCATAACTTGTTCAAAAGAATGAGAAACTTTTTATGATGTGCACAAGTGACTAGATGATGTGGAAGTTGAACAAGTAGTTTTGAGAATTTCATTTCTGCTCTGAGAAATGCACCAAAGCCACTGAGAAAAACTGTAAGCTGACTTTGGCCCTTTATCCATTGAAGGTTCTGATTGGTATGTGATAAATTTTGACTCCATGTGTTTCCACTTGGGTAGCTGTGTGCTAATTGAGCTCAAACTTTGCAGACTTGAGTGAACAATATTGAATGCTAGTGCTCTCTAAATGACCACATGGTGTAAGCACTGAGAAATGTAGGGATTTGTGTGTAGAGTTTTACAGTAACAGTTCACCAAATCTGAGTCATGTGATAAAGCAGGGGAATAGTGTTTATAGTTCAGCAAAATGGGTGTGATTTTTGAAAAATTGCGTTATGGTTTTGAAATTTTAGTTCAAAAGCCTGGTTTTAGCAATCGAGAAAAACTGCCAAGATGGGTGTTTTGATTATGAAGTGCATGCAACCATCTATTTACATGCACACACTGCATGAGCGTTCAAAAGCAGTCTGACAGCAATCTGAAACTAATAGAGTCAGTGCTCAGTACTGCCGAGGATGTAGAAAGACTGTTGAAAGTAGAAATACCATTACTTACTGGACGTCCCAAGTGTGCATCTGTGTGTGTGTGTGTGTGTTTGTGTGTGTGTTTGTGTATGTGTTTTGCATGCATGTGCATGTGTATTTTTGAGAGCTTTTGTATGTTTGTGCCTTTTTTTCTTTTTTTTTTCTCAGTGTTTATATAGGCTGTATGTGCATTTGTTTGTGTATGTGTGCTTTTGTGTATGCATGGTTTTTGTGTTTGTGCATGTGCTTTTTTCATGAAATGCTTTTTTTTGAGAGAGAGTTTTGTATTTCTGTGCCTTTTAGTGTAGGTTTTGTGTTTATATAATGTGCATGTGTGTGTGTGTGTGTGTGTGTGTGTGCACTTTTGTGCATGTGCTTTTATGTTTTTTTTTTTTGATAGCTTTTGTATTGTTGTGCCTTTTTATATATGTAGGTTTTCCTGTGTGTTTATACGGTATACTGTATGTGTATTTGTTCATGTGAGTATGTGTGCTTTTGTGCATGTGCTTTTTTATGAAATCCTTTTTTTGAGAGAGAGAGAGTTTTGTATTTCTGTGCCTTTTAATGTAGGTTTTGTGTTTATATAATATGCATATTTGTGTATGTGTGTGTGCGCTTTTGTGCATGTGCTTTTTTTTTTTTTTTTGATAGCTTTTGTATTGTTGTATTTGTTCGTGTATGTGTGCTTTTGTGCATGTGCTTTTTTTATTTATTTATTTATGTATTGTTTTTTTGTTTTGTTTAGTTTTTTTATGTTTTTATGTTCCTTTTTGTTAGCCTACCTAAGAAAATGGGACATTTTTGTTTGTTGTTTTGTTTTGTTTGTTTGTTTGTTTTTTTTGGGGGGGGGGGCATACTTTCTATTCATCAAATAAACCTGAAAAATTTTTACTCAGCTGTTTTCAACTTAATTATAATAAAAAATGTTTTTTTGAGCAACAAATCAGAATATTAGATTGATTTCTGAAGGATCATGTGACTGGAGTAATGATGCTAAAAATTCAGCTTTGAAATCACAGGAATAAATTACATTTTAAGATATATACAAATAGAAATCAGTTATTTTAAATAGTAAAACTATTTCACAATATCACTGTTTTTGCTGTATGTTGTATCAAATAAATGCAGGCTTAGTGAGCAGAAAAGTATTCTTTAAAAAACTTAAAAAATCTTACCATTCAAAAATTTTGACTGGTAGAGTATATGTATGTATTCTGTGTGGATGTGGGCTTGTGTGTGTGCATCAACTTTATTGTATGTGTTTCTCCATTTACAATATTACTGTAGTCCTCTTGCGCTTTGTGTAAGTACATTTATTACATGTTCGCAGACGTCAGTCAGACGTGTGTGTATTGGGAGAGTGGTGGGCCTGAGCAGAGCGGTCCGTCCGAGGGGTAGTTGAGCAAGATGAAACGAGAGGGGTCTGGGAAGTGGCAACATGTCAATATGAAATAGAGAGAGAGAGAAAGAGACAGGAGCTGGAGGAGAGTAGTGAGAGATGATGGATGAGAGACGCCGTGTAGGACGCACTGAACCATACGGGAAGAGCAGAGGAAGAAATCTGACGGAATTGGAAAAGAGAAAACACAGCGAGCAGAAGATTTGTGAGGGATGAGCACGCTCTGACGAGAGCAGCGATACGTCTGTGTGGTCCGGGAAGACTATTGACCATCAAGCGAAACAGCGAGAGATTCCCGCCTCTATAAAACATACAACACACGGAGCTCACGCAGAGCAGCATGTCGCGGCTTTGAAGTTGTGCGTGTTGGCTTGACGTGTGTTTTTTGACAATGATTGGTCATGGTTCATCTTTTGATTTGAGTGCCGGGTGACCTGAATCTGTCAGCCCCGAGCTCATGAATAATCCAAAACAAACAATCATATACAAACACATTAATGCATTCTACCATGCACAGTACACAGCCTTCAATGTGTCTGTCATCTGAACTTGTGTTGTGTTGCGCATCGAGAGTCATAGATCAGACTGGTCAATGTATACTGCATGCACTTTTAAAAGTAGTCTTTCACTTTTAGTTTCACATTTTTATGTTCCAAAATGTGTCCGAACACAATTTAAAATGCAACTCAATTATTTGTTGCATACTCAGCATTGCCACAAAGGTGTTCTGTAGTGAGATTTAGCATGAATTGTCCTCTTTTCCAGTCATTTACCCATTTAATTTGAAGTAGTCAGTAAGGGCAAAAGTTTGAAGTGAAATTTGCTAAACTAGTTAATTAGTTACTGTTTAAATTAGGGCTGTCAGTTTAATGCGTTAACTTAATTAGTTATGAAACAATAATGCGATTAAATTTTGACGCAGTTAACGCACTGGCCCCGCCCCCAGACCTGTACATCATTTTACATTTCATACAGTTGACTTTTGACAAATATGATGCAGTGTAACAACTCCGTAAATGCTCCAAGTTATGCCCTAAAATCCAAGATATTGGTGCAAAAAATGCCCCGTATGACTTTTTGTCTAATATTTATACCATACGGTAAGCAATATCACACGAGCAGGGAGAGCAGTGTTACACAAGTGCTGATGTTGTCCCGAATATCATGAGTTTAAATGTGATTTTATACAACAGTTCAGTAAATATAAGTTGATATTGTATTATATTTGAAACATAATATTATCTGTTTTTGCTCAGTTTTGCAGAGAACATATTACCTTTAAAGCCAGGGTCATCATGCACTCATTATTTTTGAGGGGGCACGAGTGAAGGGAGGTGCTCGTCATGCTTGTCATGTGACACACCTTTACTTCATTCCTGAAGAATCGGCAGTTTGAACAAATCAAATGAATGAAAAGCTCATAAAGACCTTTATCACCACCTGCTGGCAGATTTAGATTCCTATTTAGAGTATTATTTCATAAATATATATATATATATATATATATATACACAATGCTGCTTGAAAGTTTGTGAATCCCTTGCAGAATCTGTGAAAATGTGAGTAATTTTAACAAAATAAGAGAGATCATACAAAATGCATGTTATTTTTTATTTAGTACTGTCCTGAGTAAGATATTTTACATAAAAGCTGTTTACATTTAATCCACAAGACAAAAAAATTGCTGAAATTATTAAAATCACCCCATTCAAAAGTTTGGGAACCCTTGGTTCTTAATACTGTGTGTGGTTACCTGGATGATCCACGACTGTTTTTTGTTTTGTGATG
>JAFVLL020019947.1:0-19393 GCA_021397915.2 Tor tambroides | reverse complement strand
AGTAGCAGATCAGTAGGTTGGCTTTCTCAAGCCAACCTAATAATAATAAGCTTAAGTAGAAGATCAGTAGGTTGGCTTTCTCAAGCCAACCTAATAAGCACTCCTTTATATAAAGCACTTATTAAACTTTTTTAAATCATTCTCAACAAGTTTCAAAGTTCTTCAGCATAATGGTAACCTCACAAAGCCACTACAATGGAAACTTTTCTACATCCCAAAATAACAGAACATTAAACACTAACAAGCTTCCCCCTTTTCATCTTGCCCAAGAACACAAACAAAAACACTTCATTTCAAAATGTACTCTTCCTATCTGCTCCCATGCAAAGCATGATGGGAATTAGAAATACCCTGCCCAGGTTTGGGCATATTGGCACCAATTGGAATAAGTTGAGTAAATGTATATATTACAGATTTAAATGGATTTTAATTTAATTTAATTTAATTTAATTTAATTTAATTTAATTTAATTTTATTTTATTTTATTTTATTTTATTTTATTTTATTTTATTTATTAAAAGAGCAGACAAAAACCTTAGTATATTGAAGAAAGAATGACAAAACAGAAAGGAAAGGATGATCAGAAAATGAGGAATATGGTTTAAGAACAATAAATATATAGAAGGAGCATTCTATAAGGATTTTTTTATTTTATTTTAATGTAATGTAGAAAACAACCTATAAATGCTTGCTGCTAAATACAGTTGTCACTCCTTTGTGAGTGCTTAATCCAGTTATATGTACACCGAACAGAGTTCGATTACTAGTATTCTACACCACCATCGAGGTGAATGGGAAATCTAACAGTTAGCAATGTCCTTTGTCATGTTGTCATGTTGGCCAAAGTCAGAAAGGCCGTATGGGTCACAAGGCTATAGACAAAATGCCTCATTTATAATGAATTCTGCCTGCAGCACTGAAGGGAAAGAGAGAGGATCTGGATCAGGAAATAAGTGGACGTATAGCTCATTTAACACTCCTTCCTCTCCACCACGCTTTAGTGACATGGCATTGCACAGGAAGGAGCGGGACATACCCCTGAGTGCTGGGCAGAGCTTGGGCAGGGTTGGGCTCAGGGTGGGCCGTCTGCCAGCTCATAAACATGATTAGAAGCCATTTATATTTGGCCGGTTGTCATCTCTGCAAACAATCTCACTGCCATACAAAAGACCTTAGAAGTAAGCCTACATCGTACATCATAGATGTTCATGATATAAATGGAAGCTTTAATTGTATTCCAAATTCTCTCTTCCGGTTGGAGACGGCTGGTTCCCATGCTTTTTATTTCATGCTTGCATGCTCCGCAGTATATTTTCCCACAGTTATTAAAAACTCCTTCTATTCAAAATGTTGTCTTACTTACCCTAAAAAATCTCCGCTTCTTTTTGATGCAGTTTCAATGATGGTGTATTTGGACTAAATACTTATATCTGGATTGTCTCCAATGTGATTCTAATGTCATACTGCCATTATGTAGCAGTTTCATTTTGATGGACTAAAACCAGATCAGACTGGTTAAGAGACTGTAAATTCTCTGTTTCTCTGTCAGTGATTGACAGCTTATGGGCTCTTTAAACAGAGCTTTAACAAGTACTTGTTGATGCTGACATACATCTGTGTTTTAAGCATATAATGACACATACAAGCTCCCATGTGCATCATGCTATTGACTGTTGAGATTTATGTAAATGAAAATTAATGCGGGTATTAATTAACGTGAATCCTGCATAGATTTTATGTAATCTTTATGTAATCCATCATATATACATTATATATATAGGACAACAAGGAATAGACTTTTTCATTGCAGGAAGCGTTATTATAGATTATGGACTCGTATCTTGGCCAGCAGCAATGCTTTTGAAGTTAAAAACATCCTAACGATGGATTTGTTTATTACAAACACACAGCTTTTTACTTCACAAGATATTCATTGATCAACTGGAGTTGTGTGGATTACTTGTGGATTATTGTGATGTTTTTTTCAGCTGTTTGGACTCTCATTCTGACGGCACCCATTCACTGCAGTAGATCCATTGGTAAGCAAGTGTTGTAATGCTGAATTTCTCCAAATCTGTTCAGACGAAGAAACAAACTCATCTACATCTTGGAAGATGTATATATATCTTTTTTACTATATCTACATATATTCATTTTTGAGTAAACGTTACCGTAAATGTGGTTACAACTGTGTGTGAGAATGTGCAACTAAAAATACATAATGCATTACATTTACAGGCATGCATGTGAATGTCTCAGTCTAATTGGGTGTTTGGGTGTTTAACAGTGTACATAACAGCATCTTCTAGCCTTGAGTGTTGAGGCAAACAGTATGCTTATGGGAGGTGCATGTGTAGGCCTACATGCACATGTGTTTATGTGTGCATGTGCATTTGTGTGTATTCATGGAGGACGCAGTGCAGCTGTTAGCTCGCTGACGCTGGAGGATCTGGGCTCTGGCCTCTGGAGGAGGGAAGTAGAGCATTAAAGCTGATGTGACGTGTTCGCCTCTCCCAGGCAGAGTGGTTCCAGCAGGGGCTGCCAGGTGGGAGCAGGGCTGCTGACTTCTTGAGCTTTGTGCTGAAGAGCCACTGTCTTCTTAACCTGAATCTCAACCAGCTGCAGCCATGCCGAACACAGTGCCACCACCATATCCTCTTCTGCTGCACAATACACTCACACATCAGCCAAGCGTGAACACACACACACACATCAGTAATTATTCCAAAACAATGGCATATGCATACATTCAAGTTAATAGTGTCACTGATTTACTACTGAAATGAATGAAACTATGATTTACTAGTTTTTATTTATATTTTGAATTAGTTTTCATTTTTATATCTTCTGTTTATATTTATAGTTACATTTTAGTAATTGTTTTTTCTTTTTTATATGTCTGTATGTTTTATCATTATTATTATTATTTTATTTTTATTTATTTATTTTCATAAATGTAAAAAATAAAATAAAATAAAAAACTAAACAAAAATGAGAATTGTTGCCTTGGCAACTACAGCTGAAATAAAAGAAGTTTAAGAAAGATTTTTGTTATTTTATTTCAGTTAACATTTATTTAATAATAAAAAAGGTGTACTTTTAGCTAAGGATAACCCTGATTCAAGTCTCCATTATGAACAGTGTAAACTACACACTATAGTTTTTTATCAATATTTTAAATTAGTTTTCAGTTTTATATTTTCTGTTTTTATTTTTATTTTAGTAAATATTTGACTAATTTTGTTGTGTTTTTGTATTTTTCAAAAATATGCCTATATGTTGTTGTTTTTTTTCATTATTTCAGTTTTAGTTTGAGTTATTTCATTTCTTAAACTAAACTTAAACTAAACAGTTGAGTTTTTATATACTTTATTTTATTTCACATTTATTTCATTTCAAATAAAAGATATAGGTTAATGATAAGATATATAGTTAACAATAATAACCCTGATTCGAGTCTGAAATCATTTATATTTATATATTTATATATATTTATATAACTGATTCGTTGAAAAAAAAACTGAATTCAGAAATGAAAAGTTGCTATATGTATGAATGAGTCATTGAATCATTCAGTCAACTGATTTGTTCAAAACTCTGATTCATTCAGGAACAAAATAAGTGAGAGGCTGCAATCTAGACAAATTTGAAGCTCAAATATAAGAGTTTTTTTTTTAATTTAACGCTACATAATTCCTATTTTCTTTGTGTTATTTAATATTTTAGATTTTCTATTAATCTAAAATGAGGAAAACTGTAACAGTAAAGATTAAGATAATAAAAGATAGCTGCACATGCACTGTATAACAGCATGACTTATGTTATGAAACATCTTGAGATTTTCATCCACATCTATTGTTTTTCTTTTAATACATTTCAGACGATTTCCCTACAGATCACAATAGTTTCAGATCAGCTTCCAACTCAATTGTGTGTGCTACACAGAGAGATGATGTTTGTGACAGGGTGTGTTCATTACAGATATGTCAGAGGTTTTCGTGCAACTCCTCTCTCTTCTGCTTTTCTGACTTTCCTTTCCTTCTGCAGTGTGTACTGTAAGGCTGGGCTGGACCGCCTAATAAGGCGGGATAGTGAGAGAACGAGGATCAGAGCATTTTCCCACGTTTGCCTACAGAGTGAACAGTAAACCGGCCCAATTGAAGAAACTGGACATCCAACATTATACTGTAACACCTCATTACCAACATCAACATGATTAGTCAAATCTTTCCTGATCTATGGTGCAAATACCATTTAAATGTTTGGGGCCAATGCAATTTTTTAATCATGCACATCAAGTCTTTTGTTGTTGTTGTTTTCTATTGAATCTGAATTTTCAGCAGTCAGTTTTCCAGTCTTCAGTCACACAAGATCCTTCATTATTTTAGAATTTAGAATATTTTAGAATATTAACATCAGTGTTGAAAACAGTGTTGAAACCTTTTTTTCCCCCAGGATTCCTTGATGAATAGAAATAACCGCATAAAAAACACATTTTTGTAACAACCTGAAGGTCTATATTGTCACTTTCAAAAAGTTTAGTTTGGGGGGCAGTTGTGGCCTAATGGATAGAGAGTCAACTTGTAACTCAAAGGTTGCGGGTTCGAGTCTCAGGTCCGGCAGGGATTGTCAGTGGGGGGAGTGAATGTCCAGTGCTCTCTCCACCCTCAATATCACGACTGAGGTGAGACCCTTGAGCAAGGCACCGAACCCCCAACTGCACTGCTGTTTGTGTGTGTGTGTGTGTGTGTTTGTGTGTGTGTGTGTTTGTGTGTGTTCACTTCTCACTGCTGTGTGTGTGCACTTGGATGGGTTAAAAGCAGAGCACAAATTCTGAGTATGGGTCACCACACATCACATCCTTGCTGAATAAAAGTATTACTTTCTTTAAAAAAATCATTCTGACCCCCAAACTACACATAATTTATATAATTATTGTTTAATTAAACAATCAATTTAGATACTGTTTTTAATTGATGTCTGGTGTAAAATCTGTGCTCAACATTAAAAAAAAACTTTTTTTTTAACTACAGACTGTCAACAGCTGTCAAGCAGTGTAGGAACAAGTATGTGGTTATAGGCATAACAACGGCTTTGACTATGGCTCATCTACAGAATTTAAAATTGATCAGTTTTATAATAAATAATAACAATTTACTTTACATTTGTGCAGATGATTATGCATTACTTTGATACTGCATGCAGCAAAGCATACTGGATAGTAACCAGGTCAAGTTTTTTCTCAGCAATTTGCACTTGCTCAGTTTTTTTGCCTCCAATGACACTGCTGGGGCCAGTGCTGGGTCAATACTTAGTGATGAAAACCTGAGCTACAACAAGGAGAGACAAGGCAAAACCACAGCAAGGAGCTGCGAACTCAAGCTCTGTTGGAGTGTGAGTTTATCCACACATACGCTAGCATACACCCACACACAGACACACACACACACCACACCACACAGGCAGGCCCTTCCTGCATGATGTCCCATTCTGCTGAGGTGTGAAACTCACATCATACTTTTGTCTTTATTCTAGCACATTTTATTTTTACGCTTTTGTCCCGAGCTGTTTTAAAATTTTGGTAATCATGCTGTTCCAACTCTGTATTATTTTCTTTCTTCCTTGAAATACAAAATGAAACGTTTTTCAGCAAGTTGGATGGTAATTTGTAGTCCAAAAGCAAAAACACACCATAAAATTGTCATAAAGGTAGTCCACACAACTCACTCCAAATCGTCTGAAGCCATACATTATAGCTTTGTGAGAGGAATATGCAATTGCAAAATATCACAGAGGAAAAGATCATCAATAAACACCTTAAATTTCCATATATTTCTTATGTGTTTATAGTATGGAACCTTGTTTCTGCAACAGAAGAAAGGTCAGAATTGTGAGATGAAAAGTCATATAGTTACCTTTTTAATTTTTTATTCCATGGAGGAAAAAACAGAATTGTAAGATGTAAACTCAGAATTCTAAGAAAACAGTTTTATATCTTACAATTCAGATGCATTTTTCACAATTCTGGGAATTCTCAGAATTGTGAAATAAGTCTGGATTGTGATATATAAACTCAAAATTGTGAGAGAAAAAAAATTGTAATTACCTTAGAATTTTTCATATAGGCACTGCAATGGCTTTGAACATCTAATAAGAATTTAGAGTCAGAATAGTCAGTTATATAATAAATAATAGGAACTTGCTTTACATTTGTGGAATGGAGCATGTTTGAAACTAGCATGCAATTTGCATTACTATACTAGAGTAACCAGGTCATGTCTGGAAACTGTAAGATCAAGATTTATACTACCAAAGAAAAAAAAAATCCATGAAAAGTGTTATTTAAAAAGTCCATACAACTTTTGCACTATATACCAATTCTTCTGAAGTCATGCATTAGCTTCGTCTGAGGAGCATGCAATTGCAAATGACATTCAGGAAATACAGCAGAGGTGATCAATGAACACTTTAAATCTCGGTCCGTTCCTCACATAAAACTATCGTATACAGCTTCTGAGGACTTGAAATGTTGAAATGTGCTACGTTTATGGTGATTTTTGGATCTTGGCAGTATAAATTATCATTCATCTTCCTTGTATGGAAATGCAGCTTCAACATCTGGCCTAAGACTTGCTTTTGTGGATGACTAAACAATGAGCAATTTTACCTTTTTGGGTGAATTATTACTTTGAATTCACAGCATTCCAATGGGAGACACTGACCATTGCACCAGTGACTGATGTGTCTGTACTTATCGCTTTGTTTATTTGGAGGCCGAGGAGTAATTCACTCCCTACTTCGATTTGTCATGGGGTTATAAATGCGCTTCTCGTGAAATGACAGCAATAACATAAACAAATGAGGGGTCCTGAGGCAAGGCACTGAGACATGGCAGTACAGCGCACACCCAGGTCGGCCCCAGCTGTTCTCGGGAGGAGCCGGAGGAGGAGAAAAGAGTAGGAGAAAAGAAGGAGGGGGAAACGACGGAGGAACATATGGAATGTGCTGCCGACCGCTGTGTCCCTCAGAAAAGCTGCGAGCCATCACTGTTCCGACAGCTGGAGGTCATTAGCCCGAGGGCCCAGTGCTACACACCACTACACGTACATAAAACACACTATCTGAAGTATGCACTGACAGAGAGGTATGCTGTAGCATGTGAAGGGAAAGAATGAGATAGAGACAGTGGCTGGTATACGTCTACTTGGCTGACTATACTGCCGTTTCCCTGCTGTTTTAATCGAAGCCTGTAAATATCTGGAATAGTTTTAGAAAGTTGTGGCAAACAGGGGCTAAGGAACTAGTTTGGCTCATGAATATTAATTACGTGATGTAACATTTAGCATAATAGTGCTAACTGCTACACTAGCACATTCATTCAGGTTATTGTTGATGTATCCAGTTGAAATTCTAGTCATTCTGAGAGTAGCCAGTAAAAGGAAAGCTACAATTTTTGTCTTTGCATGTTGGCCAAGCAAAATGAAATATTATTTTCTATTTCCATAAAATGTTCTATTTTTATAAAATTATATATACATTATAATATACAATAGTTTAATATAGTTCATTTTAATATATAATAAATAGTAAATACATCTACTATTGTGTTTGTATATACATATATATATTGAAAATATATAATTAATAAAATGTGTGTGTGTGTGTGTGTGTGTGTGTGTGTGTGTGTGTGTGTGTGTGTGTGTGTACTTGTTTTTATATTCCGGTGGGGACTTAAACCTGAGTTTAGGTGTAGGGTTGGTGTAGGGCAATAGAAAATACGGTCTGTACAGCAGAAAAACCATTACGCCTATGAGAGTCCCCACAAGGATAGCGAAACAAGTGTGTGTGTGTGTGTGTGTGTGTGTGTGTGTGTATGTGGGTTTTATTTCTAAAATTTATTATAAAGATAGATTGTGATGTAATAAATGCTGATAAATGTAACGCGGAGAAAATGGAGGACAGTGTACAGCCTCTGAGGGTGGAAACTATAGCAATGCAGGGCTGTCAATCAACCCCCGTGGCCCGGCCCTCCGAAATGTGATGTCACACTGCGAGAGAATCAAAATGGCAGGCCTAGTGAGACTGACTTTGTTTAAAGGTAGGGTGACCATACGGGCCATTTTTATGGGACGCACCCTTACCAGGATTTCTATATTGCCTAAAATATCCAAAGTAGTTTGACCAATAACATGCAGGTATTGTGAGAAGGTGAGAACGATCAAAGCGATGCAAATACGCGCACGTGTTTGTTTGTTCGTTCGACTTAAAGCTGCGCACCGATCATTGTATGACACCACCGCTAGAGCAATTTGAAAGCATAAGGAGCCATCTGCTCTGCTCTCTATAGCTCTCGTGAAATAATGTCATGCAACGATCGATCTAAACATCGTACAAACAGCCAAAACCTGGATATTTTAGGCAATACAGAAATCCTGGCAAGTGCGCGTCCCGTAAAAATGGCCCGTACGGTCACCCTATTTAAAGGGGATTAAAAAATGACGAGTGGGTGGATTTTTATCATTGTAGGGTGGTTGTGTTCACACACTGCCAACACACATTTATGTCCAAACACCATGTAAAAGTGGATTTTGCATAATAGGTGCTCTTTAACACATGGTCAAGTCAAAACTCAAAGCTCATGTAACTATCATCTGTCAGACTTCACACAAATTTTTTGCACAAGCAGGGGATTCATAGAGCTGTAATGGGATATCATGCATGTCCTGACTCAAAGAAGGGTCTTTTCACTCCTAATTACTTCTTTCACCTGCCATATGATCAAACGGGTCTGCTCCCTGTTTAGGAGGCTGTGGTCGATAGCCTCCAGCTTTTAAATAGAGGAAATGCAAACCTTGCCCACCTCCTCCTTCAGTGCCCACCGAGGTCACCCAGCAGGGGAACGGTCTGATCGGGGCCCACAGCTTGAATCTCAAACAAAACTGTGGATACACAAACAACATCAACCTTTCTGAGATGCAAATGTTGCTAAAAAAAGCTGTTACAATTTGTACTTAACACAGACAGCTGCAATGCAAACTACACAGGCCCAACAATATGCAAAATTAATAACAGGACATAGAAAAAAAATATTGTTTTTAAATGACTTTTGAATTTTAATGTTTTTGTGCCCTTGCTTTTTTCATAATGTTTATGGTCAATCCCCGACAGTAATTAAAAAAAAAAAAAATTAATTCATTAATTAAAAAATAGATAGATATAGATAGATAGATAGATAGATAGATAGATAGACAGATAGATTACAATAATATTATGTGTATATATATATAAATACACACACACACACATTACATTTTTGAAAAGAATAAAATGAATGATAGTAATAATACATTTAATTAATGATATCATTATTTAAATAACATTTAGATAAAATATTCTCTACAATTTCTAAAATATTTTTAATTATCTTAGAAAGTCCTGAAAAATACATAATAATTAAAACTAACAGCATCAAAATAATTGTATTATTATATTTATTATTCTAAAAATAATTGCTTTCTATTATATAGTATTATTATTTTTATTATTATTTAATGCCTAAAAAAATGAATCAAATAAACACAATAAGCAAAACATGCAAAGTGATCAACACAACAGTTAGTATATACACACACACACACACTTGTTTCGCTATCCTTGTGGGGACTCTCATAGGTGTAATGGTTTTTCTGCTGTACAGACCGTATTTTCTATCGCCCTACACCAACCCTACACCTAAACCTACACCTTCCAGGAAACTTTCTGCATTTTTAGATTTTCAGAAAACTTCATTCTGTGTGATTTATAAGCTTGTTTACCCGTGGGGACCTCAATTTCGGTCCCCACCGTGACACAAGTCCCCATGAGTCTGTGTGTATTCAGGTTTAAGTCCCCACCAGGATAGAAAAAACAGGTACACACACACACACACAAACAGTGGTTTCAGTCAAAAGTTTTAGTCCTTACAAACTATCTTCAGTGCGTTAGTTTAAGTTAATAGGCCTATTTATTTTTCTGTCCAAACTATGGATGCTTATACAGTTCGTTAGCACTGTTTTTCTCCTGCTATCCAAGATCGGAGTTGACCTATGACCCTCCACCGTCTCAAACAATCTTTCAGTTTGAAGGTCTACGTTTTATGCAAAGAACTTTGAGGAGCTTAAATGAGGCAGCAAGCACTGTAATTTCATGTTGTGTTGACAGCATGGCTTGAAGGCAAGCTTATCTCCATGCAGAAGGAGCCCCATCTGAGCCCACGATGTAGTTCCAGACCCAAAATGGGGCATAATCCGGCTCCACGGGGAGCCTCAGCAGGACTGATTCACTTAACATTTACTTCCATTCAAATGAGGCCTACAGCCACTGCTTCAGGAGACGGCGTCATTAAGAGCAACTCCCTTAAATATAGGAAGTGTACGGTGAGTATTGTTGCAGGTGCAGCGAAACAGGATGAAACCGGCAGAAAGGGCTAAAGCCATACTGAGTTTGCACTGACCTTGCCTCAACGCGAGGTGTGAAATGAGGTCTTCAGGTCTGACCCCCTCATTCTTCCCTCGGCCTGGAATAATAATCATAAAAAAAAGGAAAAATGCAGCCAAAAGCAGCAGCCCTGACAACGACGCTCTATTATCCTGTCTGTTTGTTATACAAATGTACCACAGGGACGTAACAAAACAATGCTAACCTGTACCCACAGCGTTTCCCACTGTCAGCGGCCCTAAAGTAAGAGTAATCTAAATGAAATACCCCTGTGTGGATGAGAAGCAACGGCTCATTTATCACCACGATCAAAAAGCAGGATGGTTGGCGCTGTCAGGGCCGCGCCACTGTACCGCCTGCTCCGTAATGACGGCAATAATGTGTTTATTTTGTGAGGAGAGCACGTGAGGGCAGGGGTTTATTAATGTGCGCTCAGGTGAGAGATCGATGAGTAAGAGAAATACAAAAGAAGCGCGGTCAGGCTGACGCTAAAATAAAGGAGACCGTTTCTAATTCATCAAACGCGAAGATGAGTAGGCGGAAGGACGTTCCGTTTGTGTGTGTGTGTGACTTGAACCTTCTGTGCTAATTGGTCCCGTGCAAAAGCGCAGCTGGGGAACGTCTTCCGAAAACAATGTGCGTGGAAGTCATAAGACTGGTACAGCAGGACACACCAGCGGTTCCCAGGGACAATGCTAAATCTGGCCCCTGCACACTTTAGAAGGAAGTAGACAAATCTTGTCCTCCCACACTCTAATTTGAGACTCCTGCTGTATTTAGACTTAATTAAATGACTTTGCCAGATTTACATAGTATTAAAATATCTCCAGAAGCATTGTTTGGGTAAAAAAGTAAGTAGCAAAACAAAACAAGCATCTTTGTTTTAATATATCATCATCCCTTCGGCTTAAGAGCTCACATCAGAAATGCATGGAAGGTTTTGTGGTTTTGCACATTGCTACACCCAATTATTTTGTTTGTGCATATAAATAATTCTTGCAGGAACTGCTCAAGTATTAAGAGTAAAACATCTGCTGATGGGTAGAAATGATAATTTACAACCATTTCAGAAAACAATGCATCCATGTTCATGTTAAATGTTTTTAAGCATTAGAGCCACAAATCCCATGATTTAATAGTGAGAATTATTAAATATATAGACTATTATGTAACAAAAGATTAAGCATGAAGTGGTAGATTTAACACATCAAATGTGAATTTGTCCGCAGAGGTCTTGACCTTTCAACAGAATCCAACATTTCAAATCAATTAAAGTCAACAACAAAGTTTAAAATAAAATTTAAATTATATTCAATTAATTATTGGAAGTTTTCAGTTACTAACCAGTTTTAATAATACTTCCTATTTCCTATATTTCTTCCTCCATTGCAAAGATTTGAACATTACTTAAGTTTTTATAACATTTACAACTCTGTTTTTTATAATGGCTATTATTATTATTATTAAATATTTTTATTCTTTTTATTTTCATTTTAACTGGTAGGGGAAAAAACAAGGCTTAAATAAAAACAAATGTTTAAATAAAATGAAAACCAAGGTTTTAATCTTTATTTAGTCAAACTTTATGTAAAATCGATGGAAAATAAATCATGTTATATTTAGTATGGCCTTGTGAAGATAACAATTAGAATTTCCTAAAGTTTAAACAACTCCTTTTTCTGACCATCTGCTAAAAAAAGAAGAAAATATGTATATGAGATTTATTTCGACTGCAATGTGTTTTCACTCAGAGAGTAAAGTTAAACCTGATGAAAGAATCAAGGAATGGTAACAACACCCACACATTTTCTGATAAACAACTGAATTTATGATCTTAAGTGCTTAACCTTTAATTTGAGCACAAGCACATGGTACATTTAATGTTATTTAGCTTGTTTGGATTCAGAAGATAGGCTGTGCAATCTTAATAGTGATAAAAGCAATCATATCCACTTGTGATGTCATTTTTCTCTTGGGAGATGGAGCTAGATGTTTGAGGATTTCTAAAAGGAGCTGTGTGTTTTACCAGAGTATACATAAGCAGGCTCATATTACTGCAAAAAGATGCATCAGACGCTAATATAAACATGACTCGGGGCAGGCCGCTCCTGAGAGAGCTGTCCCACAGATGCAAGACGTTCCTTCTAATGCTGTGAATGGGAATTTGTCCATATGAAGTAAGGCTGGAAATATGCATGTTCATGACTCTGGACAGCATAAGATCACACATTCATAACATACATGCTGGGAAAAATTCCTTGTATGACTCTAAAAACAACAACAAATCTAAACATGATTTGAAGATTAAGTCGTTGAGTCACTCATTGCTTTTTTAATAAGTTTATAGAAACTTTACTATGCCTGAAATGTGTTTTCTCTACTGAGAGAATTTGTAGACATTTATGCAATGGTCTCAGAAAGATGGGACACTCACTTCCTGCCAGTTTCCACCCACTTACAGCTTAAATTTCTCACCCCCCCAAATCCTTTCCTAATGAAAGTATCTGAAGAAAAGATGGTCTGTGAAGGGAAGGCAAGCTAAATAATCATTTGGATCAAAATGTAAAAATGCAACAAAATGTTTCATGCTATTACATTTAATTTGTTCTTCCACCATGGGCCAAAAATAACATGTGACCCTGGACCACAAAACCAGTCTTAAGTCACTGGAGTATATTTGTAGTAATAGCCAAAATACATTGTATGGGTCAAAACTGATTTTTCTTTTATGCCAAAATCATTAGGACACTGAGTAAAGATTACATTCAATGA
The DNA here is from genome assembly GCA_021397915.2 of Tor tambroides. Taxonomy (NCBI): domain Eukaryota; kingdom Metazoa; phylum Chordata; class Actinopteri; order Cypriniformes; family Cyprinidae; genus Tor; species Tor tambroides. Next base: position 6,145 of record JAFVLL020019947.1, on the reverse strand, counting down.
AGGTATTTTGTAAATATATCAAGACTTAATTTGATAATACGCATTGCTAAGAACTTCATTTGGACAACTTTAAAGGTGATTCTCAACATTTTTTGCACCCTCAGATTCCAGATTTTCAAATAGTTGTATCGTAACAAACCATATATCAATGGAAAGCTTATTTACTCAGCTTTTAATTTTGAAAAATTGACACTTATGACTAGTTTTGTGGTCCAGGGTCACTTTTTTTTTTTTTTTTTTTTTTTTTTTAAATTATCTTTTTATAAGATATGTTCTGTGAAGGGAAAAACAAACTCAATGACCTGGAACACAGTGCAAAAAAAAAAAAAAAAAAAAACTTTAATATAAATGGAACAACAAACACACACTAAAAAGATACATGTACTTGGATAAATATGATAGATGCAGACTCGCACAAAGGATTACTTCTATACAGAGGTATTTATTGAACAGCAGAGTATATGGAGACTGGAGATGGTAAGTATGAAGTTCAAATAGCAGATCAGTGGAGAGATGAATTAGTAATGAGAATATATATTTTGCCTTGACAGGAACTCGTGGATGGATGGTAGAAGCACACACCTCACACAGATGAATCCAGGAGATTCTGACTTGGAGTCGCTGAGGAAAACAGACGTAGGAGCATAGGAGACAATATGCTGGAGAGGACACCAGAGGCAAGTACACGTTGGAGGTAAGTAGCAGGCAAGTAGCTGTGATAGCATTGAGAGTCCACATTGAATGAACAAGACCAGACACTGGAGCGCTGTGAGGTGTGTGCTTAAGTAGCCGACTTGATGAGGGTGCTCATGAGGTGCAGGTGTGATTAATCAGGGAACAGGTGAGGGTGTGCACAGTGATTGGGAGTGAGTGATACTGACCGATCTGTGACAAATAGATAATATGATTTGTTTCCAAAGAATATATCTTGAATTGAGTTTATTTTTACAAACTCATTTGCAAAATAAGAAAAACAGGTTTTAATATTTCGTGTAATTTTGCTTGTAAAGAATCTTATTTTAACAAACATGTTTAACTGAAAACAAAAAAGATAAAAACACTGAGTAAATTTATTTATTTATTTACTTATCATTGTAAATAAATATTCATATTTATTATTTATATTATCATATTCATTATTTCTTTTTAATAAAGAAATAGTCCAATAATCCAAATCATCCTTTGTTGTTTAGAAAAGAGCAGCTTGTTCATTTGGTCTAAAGTCTCCTTTTGTGTCCCACAGAAGAAGGATAATCATCTGGGTTGGAGCATCATGAGGGTGAGTGAATGTAACCTTCACTTCCCCCAGCGTGATTCTCTTATGTCCCATGGACACATTACTCCATTTGTATTTGTATTTTTATTAAAAGCCTACTTTTCTGTACTCTTCATAAAAGCCTCTCTGAGGGGTGTTACCCCAATCCCACTGAGTCTGTTTTCCCTTCTGTTCATGCTATTGTGTGTAAAACGCCTGTGGAAACAGGGCCACCGGAGCATTATTTATGTGGCTGTTGAAATATTCAATACCTCAGAGGCCACGGTCTGTACAAACATACTGAAATCAAATAATGTTTTTACATCTGAGGAGCAGCAACATTAAATTCACCGCTTCTGCCTGCCGTCATACAAAGAAACCAATAATCATGTTGTGATTTTTATAACTATACTCCTCTTGACTGAATTTGCATAGATGGAGCAAAAAATTCTGAATTTAACATCAAAACAATGATCAATGCTGTTACATTTAATTCATTCTTCCAGCATGGTCCATAAACTTAAACTTTTTAGTAATATTATGAATTAGTTTTCATTTTTGGATAATTTCATGTGTTATAGCATAAAATAATATTTTATGTGTATTTTTGTATTATGCATATTATATGCATATTTTTATTATACATTTTTGTTGTCATAATACAATTTTTTTTAAGTGTTTAAATTTTTTTTGGTATTTTTTCAAATATTATTCCATTTAAATTCTACTTGAATTAAAAATTCTAATTACAATTCTGCATTTGTTTTCCACTCTAAAATCAAGGAAAATTCTTAGTTCATTTCAATGTAAGTCAAAGATCATAAATTGATAACAAATCCGAAAGACGCAGTGGAGAGAGAAAGAGACAGAGCAGTCTGAGAACTCTGGTTCAGGAAGTCCAGTGTTCCCTTGCAAACAGACAGCTGGCACAGTAGGCCTGTCTACAAACAGCAGCCGTATGTAAAGGGAGTGACCACATGTTTAAGTGAGAGTGGAAGGATATGGCCTGTGGACCATCAGGGTCAGCGAGCTTTCATGAACCTCGTCTCCTTGGCACTTCCTGTTTGGTAAAGAATGCAGGGCTAAAGGAAAGGCCTGTTCGGACAGCTTCAGAAATACCATTCAAGACTTTGCAAAAGACTAGCTTATGTAAAATATGCATGTTTACACATACACAGCATTAGGGAGGATGCACACTCACAAGATAAGAGTGCAGGGATCTAGTACAGAGGTCTCGTATCAACACTTGCAACATTTTAAATACTGATTCTGCACAAATAAGACATCTGTTGCAGCTCAGTTGCTATGACCGATGTATAATATATTTTAAAATAAATAAAACTTAATGTACACTTCCAATCTAACTTCCAAAGATATGTCCTGCTCAGTGTGTAGGGAGCAGTGATCACTGCCAAGGGATCCAGTGAATTAGAATACAGCTAAAGGATATTAAAAGTCAACTTACATGTGAAAATCATAAATGTTCTGTTAGAATGTACACTAAGAAAATTTAATTTCCTGCTGTGTTTGAATGCAGCTCTGCACAATAATCACTTTTCTCATCTCTCTCTCTCTCTTTCACACACACACACACACACACACACACACTCCCTCTCTCTCTCTCTTTAACTAAAACCGAAAGGAAAATGGAAACAATAAAAAATGTATGTATAATTATTAAAATATATATATATATATATATATATATATATATATAGTCAAATGCATGAATGTAAAATGTAAAAAGTTTGAAAGTTGAATGTGTGAATTACCTGCATCTCTCTCTACAAACAATTAAGCGTTGAGTTTTAGTTACTTCAAAACAGCGATTTTACCTCCTCATCGCTGAGAAATATAATGTACCGATTAATAAAAGTCGTGGGGCAGCGTTGACAACATGTTTCTGTGCTCCTGAATGTTTCTCTGTGCGCTTTGCGCATCAATTAGTGCGGCGTACATTTATATATCCATCTTGTTTTTTAAAGCGCAAGTAAACCGTTCTTTGTGAATGTGCAAGACTTCCGGTTCATATAGCCACTGTAGGGAAATAACGAAAAGAATAACAAAGTGCAGTAAACGGTAATATTGTTTGCACTACAAACCATTGTCTTCATAATTAATAAGGTGGATATGGTTCAAACAATTGCTACAGGTTTACAAGAGCAAGCAGAAATTCTACCGTCATAAAGAATCAACAGGAAAAGTATTTGACTGGTAAGTTAAGTGCTAATCAGATGACAGATGTTCTGAAATGATTTCTGAGACAGGTGTCAGTGTGTAGCAGGACTGATCGGAAGGGGGGAACATGGATGGAGGACAAGTGATATGATGACAGATTCATGACAACATGTCTAGCCCCTCATCTTCCACCCACCCACACACGCCCAGAAAGGTGCCAAGGTTTGCACCTCATCTCATCTCTTCTCTTCTCTTTTTTTTCCGAGCGCTTTGGCACGTCTTTGCCACAGCCTCTGATAGCGGATAGCTCGCTGTTCTCATCACTTTATTCTCACAGGAAGGTGTCAAGGTTCCCACTGACGCTTTGACAGGCTTTGCCATTAGATGGGAGTGTGATCAGGGCGAGATCCAGTCGGAGGTGGTAATTAATGTACCAGTGCAGTTATTTATACCGTAATGTGCGGAGCTGTTCCATCAGTCATTTGCAGGACTCGGTTGGCTCCAGACATGTACAAGAGGGAGAAACAGCACGCTTTGACTTTGGAAATGGATTCCGATGCTAGAGAGTGTTTTCTTGTTAATTACCCACAGAATGTATTCAGCTAGCTAGTGTGCATTAGCAAGCAGCAAGCTTTTTCCAACTCCGTGGGAAGCTTCTTCTTCATAAAGAAAAGTTCTGAGCAACAAACTGAGAAGTCTCTAACACCTGAAGAATATCAATTAGCATTCCCGTACATCTCAGTGGCAGTTTTTCGGCTAGTGCTGGACCCCCCGGAAATTTACGACTGGCTTATGGTCATCTTTAAACATGGGCACTCAATTCTGGGTGCAGAAGTTCACATCAGCCATAAATATCATGTGATCATTCATGATGGTCCAGTGCAAATATTGAAAAGTAAAACTATTTCATTAATGGAAATAAAAATGTAAAAAATGCACTAATATAATATAATATAATATAACTGTGATTATTTAATTTTCAGCAAAAATAAAAAATTTTGCTAAAAAACTATATAATATAAAATGTTTTCTAAAATAGTATAATTAATTTTTAATCAATAATTAATTAAATTATAATTACTTTTTATTTATTTGCTTTTTAGAAAAAAATACAATATTTTATAACTGAATTTAGGTAATTGACACTAATGACACATTTTTATATAGTTAGTAAAATGAGGGGGGAAAATGCTTTTAAAATTATTACATTATAAAATGTTAAAATTCCAAATATTGCACCCCCAAAGGAAACCAACAAACATAACATAACTGAAAAAAAACCCTGAAACTAAAATACATTTTAATGAATAAAGATGAAAACTAATTCAATTTAGTTTGAAAAAAACTGAAAATACTTGCCACCTGTATAACTTATTATATTACATATAATATACAATTTCATGTTGGATTGACTAGTGAATGATGACTCACTAGTGAATATCCTGAGCTTTAATGTCAAAGACACCAGACAGGGGAAAAAGTCTGGCAAATCTTATACTACTATACAATTAAATCTTTGTATATATTTATATTTGCTTACGAAGTTTTATGTCACCATTCAATGGAAAAAGATGCTTTTTGGCCCCAAAATGCTGTACTTACAGCATCTGACAACAGGAGCTCATGCTAACAGCCAAACCTTGACCTCTTAACAAAACAGATAGTAAGCTGTCAAGCCCTGCACCGAGGCCTCATTGCTGAAATACATCCAAACTAAACAAGGTAAAATAACTTGACGAAGGAGCAGTCTGTTGAAAATTCTCACTTCTGTGAAATCTCTCCTTGCTGGTTTCTGTGGAGTGTCTACCTGACTTATCAGATGTCTCAGAGTGAGTCTTCGAGGCTGGATGTTACACAGCGCAGCTTCCTTGTCACGCTCAGTTACAGAGTCCAGGAAAGCTGTAGTAGAGCAGTTTTACAGGCCTCTTCCCTCTTAAGCATGTCAAGATTAAAGCCGTGGCATATTTGCCCAAGCCTAACCTTTGGCTTAACCTTAAATGACATCTATAATCCACAGAGTTAATGAGAACAACATCAAACAGAACAACAGCAGAACGGTGATTTGTTTTTCTCAATGCATTCAAATAACAGGTTTTACAATTTTAGTACAATTTTTAGGCCAAAAACACATACAAATATATGCAAATGCAGATGTGAATAATCACTCGGTTTACGGAAAGTGTGTGGTCAAAAACCTCACCACGGACTTCTATGGACATATCAGGAAATTTCATAACAGTGAACTTACCCAAGTCAGTATTATTTTTAGTAGATTCCCTTGAGAATAGGGTCAGAAATTAACAAGGGTGTGGGGCAAAAATGGCAAAAAAAAATATTTCATAATATTCGATTTTAGTAACAGGGTTGTGCCTCTGACCTCTTGTTGACCTGTTGTGAGTCTTTTTATTTCTTTCTGTGTTTACTAATGTTGTTGAAAGAGGAACTAATATGCATTGTTTTTTGCAGAAATATAATATAATATAATAAAAATCATATGTGTGTGTGTATATATATATATATATATATATATATATAGTTATTTATATATAGTTTAGTTTTTGAAAACGTTCTAGCTTAAAAATATTAAATATTTTTTAATATTAGAATTATAATAATTAGGCTATATTCTATGTCAATTTTTATTATATTTGTTATTTATTTCTGCTGAAAAATAATTATAAAATGCATTATAAATGAATTTATATTAATTTA
>JAFVLL020019946.1:0-28871 GCA_021397915.2 Tor tambroides | reverse complement strand
ACCTGAGCAGGGAGGGCTCACCCTGTGCCTGATAAGCCAGGGTGATGGCATGCACTATCCAGTGGGCCATCCTCTGCTTGGAGACGGCCTTCCCCTTCTGCCGGCCTCCGTAACAGACAGAGAACTGGTCTGAGGTCCTGAAGCTTTGTGTCCGGTCCATGTACCATCTCAAGGCACGGACAGGACAGCCTCTGAGGGCAGCGCTTGCAGGTTCACTACCTGATCCCTGAAGGGGGTAGTAGCTTGGGCACATAGCTGGGCCAGGGCCTCAGGATTGCCTGGGCCGGCCCCAACTCTAGGCACGATTGGTAAACCGAAAATGCGTGCAGGTCCCCTACCCTCTTAATGGAGGCCAGTGCAAGCAGGAGCAGAGTTTTCAATGAAAGAAACTTTAGCTCGACTGACAGCAAAGGCTCAAATGGGCCCTGCTGTTGTGCTGTTGAATTCAAGCAGTTCAGCATCAACTGAGCACATTCCTCTGTGAGGCGTGCTGTCTGTTCGACTGAATCCAACTCCACACCGAGAAAAGAGATCCTCTGCGTCGGAGAGAGTTTGCTCTTTTCCCAGTTGACCCGAAGACCCAACTGGCTGAGGTGCTGCAGAACCAGGTCCCTGTGTTCACAGTGTTCCCCACCGTCGAGGGTGGTGAAGGAGGACGGGCCACCAGGGCGGTTTCTGGCAGTCCCAGAGGGCGGCAGCACAGCCGAATCCTCCTCTCAAGAAAGCTCCCCCTCCGCTGCAGTGATCGACATTCGGTCGTCGGGAGGAGCGCCGAAGGATACCGCTGGCACGGTCTTTGAAGAGGGCCCAGCGCATTCCTTTGGCAGCTCGACTGGCTGCGGAGCGCAAGAGGAGCAATGGTCCCCCGAGGGTTGGTTCCCTGGAGGGTTTGCCACCACTGTAACCCTCAGACCGCCCGTGCTACTGCCTGAAGTAGTCCTCACCTGGCTGCCACCAGGATGAACACTAGATCGCAGCACAGGCAACGGAGCTCCACCCCTCGTGAGGTAACGGAGCCTGGTCCGCAGCTCTGAGATGGTCATCTTCCCGCAATAAGAACAAGACTCATCCACGAATGCCGCCTCAGCGTGCTTTATGCCCAGACACATGAGGCAGCGATCGTGACCATCACCTGACGCCAGATAACGACCGCATCCAGGAATGCATGGGTGAAACGCCATCTTTAAAAAGATGATCCATCGTCTTTACAAAGACGCACTCCTTTATGCTCTTTTAGAGAAATTGCTCTCTCAGCGAAATTCTCTTTTAGTACGCTTGCAACACAACAGTAGTGCAGCCTGAAGTGCGCAACCCTCTTGACACAGAACGACCACCGCTGAAGCGCCGTCCGCCAACACAAAAGCTCCCTTAGAGCACGCTGAACTCGTCGTCACTCGAACTGATTTGGTAGGAGCAGAACGATGCTGTCGCTTGGCTCCGAAGCGAAAAGCTGGCATGCGTTGCACCTGCTGCCTATTTATGCTCGCGCTGTCATCAGCGGCAGCTGGATGCAATCATCGCAAGCCAATGTGCATTGGCTCATTTAGTTTACACTCAAAGTGGACTGGTCTCTCTAATCGAGATCCCATTTGTCAGTCACCGACGTGATTCGTAGTGACCAACTGAAAGGAAACTGTTGTACTAATTAAATAATCAATATGGTTAATTAAACATTAAAAAACTATTTCTGTGGTCACAAAATGAATTCATCTTAATTTTAAACATACACTTTTAGTTAAATAGTCAAGGTTTTTAAAAAATATATAATTATTATTACTATATCAGCTCAAGTAAATTTAATAGATTCCAGTTTATTCAAGTCTGTAATTTTGAGTAAATGGGAAAAAAAACTTTTATTTTAAATATTTAATGTTTAGTTATTTTGTACTCTTAAAAGAGTCTCTGTAGTTGACATAATGCATTGAAGTAAGAAATTATTTGTCACTGCAGTAATATTAGCACAGCTATTGTTTATTGAGTGAAGCAACAGAAGAATGATAGTAATTGTAGAGAGAAGGATATTTCAAACAAATATCATTTTAGTCACTGTCTAGGTACATTTCCATGCATTGCATCCATTTATATGTTTGTTTGCTTCAATGTTATTTGCCCAGTACAAGCTGTCTGATCTACATTATTCCTTAGTAGATCGGATACTAAATCGGTTCAGTCAGAATGTGCAGGAAAGCAACACTTATAGCAGACACCATTAATCAGCAAATGATCAGATTTTCCAGTTTTGGGTGATGGTACTTTAAATCAAATTTACATATTCAAAATGCTTGTGGATGCAAATTTGACTTCAGCTGATAACAGCAACTGTAAGGTGGAAGGTCTTACCCTCTCTTGCTTCTGGTCATAATGGTCGAGGTATTTGGCGCACTCGCTGTAATTAGCCCAGGTTTTGTTGTTATTTGACGCCAGCTCCCAAGTCCCATTGATGTCACAGCGCCGGTACGCATGTCCTGTGGAAACAGCACAAACATACTCTAACAAAGAAACCGTGCCTTCATTTAGGACATTTGTGTATTGATTTCTCAATCAGACTGACAGGATAGAGCCACAGTGTATGAAATTATCAATGTTTGCCACTATTAGCATCAAACAGTGCTACAAGTATGGATAAAATTATTGATAAAAGGAATACAATAAAAAAGAGCCGCCACTGATGACAGATTTGAGTAAGATGTCCAATTAGTGCTTTTGTATGTAGGTCTCTTGTGTAATTAATGGATCTCTAAAGCTCTACTGCAAACACTGGTTAGCAAGGAAGCTTGTTGTTTGGAAAGCAGTTTGAACCATGATTCAAAATCTGCTCAAAATCTGTTATTGCCACTGTTAGAGAACCTCACCTGTTAAAATGGAGTGTTAAATTATTGTGTGAATTCAAGAATTAACAAAATACAAACTAATATATGTAAACTAAAAATATAAACATTAAAAATATACTTTTTATAGAAAGTAATGTGTTAAGTGCTTTTTTGCATCAAAAAGTATTAGAGTTTTATAATGTGTGCACACCAAAAGCAAATTTAATTATTTGCGGGAGTAGACCACATACAAAATCAATGCAAAGACGCAAATAGACGTGAATTCGCACCTGGCGACGCAAATGACGCAAATTGGGTGACGTGAAAAAATGCAATTTCTCACTATTAACTAGTGACTTATTAGCATGCATATTATTGGCATATTGGCTGACCTAAACTTAACAGTTAGCTTACTAACTATTAGTAAGAAGCAAATTAGGTGTTTATTAGGTGTGTTATGCTAGTTAATAGTGAGAATTGGTCCCTAAATTCCATCCATATTTTATGCTGAAATCATGAAAATATCAAAGGGACGAATATGATCTTTCGTGAGTGTTGTAAACAAATGTTCAAATCAGGCTCTGACTCTTTCTTAAGATTTTGTAAATGACTCGTTGAAACAAAAGGGAATAGGAAAAAGGTTCCCAGGAAAAAAATGAGCGAATGAATGAACTTACCAACAGTTTTATTTGTTACTTTCCAGATGGCTGTCTGATTGTATAACATCTATTATATGTAATGCATTTCTTCCAACACTGACTACTGCTGTAGAAAAGCACAACTATACTAAGTTTAAGTTTGTAAAGGTAGCACTGTTTGTATCTGCCCAGGCTCATTGGAAATATGTGCCTCTACCTATCTGCAAAACCCAAAAAATGTACCTATACCTACAAATTGTTTCCATTTCCAGTTGAAGACAACTTTTATTCCTTTTCACACAAAGTATGATTTTCACTCATTTTCACTGTGTTATGTTATGTTATGACTTCAAAACTATTTTAACATGCTGGGAGATCTGAGATTTGAAAACTGATACTTTTGAACGTTACCGTCGCATATACAGCTTCTTATATATGAGTTTTCTAATGCAATAGGTTTGCTCAGTAGTTCACGCGATACGGTGTTGCACTTGTGAGGTGAAGCGCTCCAAATCCTGTGAAATGACCGTTTGACAAAACATCTCAAACTCACATATAAGGAAGTTAAAATGGCAGGGTTGCATCAGAAGAATATGGAAAATGAGCGTTTTAGAGTCACTCCCTGGACATTTCACTTTGAAAATGCTGTGAAACGTGCATTAAGGTACATGATATCCATGCTGCAGAAACACTGCCACAAGCACGTATTTCCAATGAGCCTGGGTTGGTTTGTATTGTTTTCTCCCTTGGATTATTTGCTCATGGTTACATGTCACTTTGGCATCTGCTAAATGAATAAATGTAAATGTAATGAAGTTAGGAACAGCACTGCTAGTTCTCAGTTCACTGTCCAGGTCCACAATACATCTGCTTTATGAAAACACACCCTGTTTTTGTTATGAATACAAGTCAAGCATGTAAAAATGTATGGACCTATTCCAAAATGTTTGTCTGAAAGACGAGACAAGAATTTGGAGCGCCAACAATGATGAACTGAGGAGAAAAGCACAGATTTTGGAGGTGCATGCTGGAGGTTGTCCATTATTGTCAAGGGAGCGCCGTGTGCATTAGACACGTACCAGTTAGCCACAGGTCAGCGGCTGCAAGCTCACCTTTGTGGTTGAAGTCATATATGTACTCCGGGCAGGCAGTGGACACCATCCTTCCAGGCAGTCCCTCGGGCCAGCAAACGATGCCATCCCACTCCGGCATGCAGTAACCCTCTATAACACAAAGCAGGATTGACATTTAGATAGAGCGAACTCCACCACTCCAGAACCTGCACCACCCACCCACTCCAGCAATACATGAATAACCTCCTCCACAATCTGTGGACAGAGTCAGAGAGGATACAGTGTAGTTGACAGAAAGCTTCTCTGGCACTTGGACACATTTAGCTGAGTGACAGTGCTACAATCTCTACTGGTCTATCTGCTTGATACACTCAGACAGAACATAAAGCGTCAATCACTGTTACAATGCATAGCTTTCAATGCACTGTTATCTTGTTTGCCCTTTACATGCATGTAACATGACAGTTTAATTGTGCACAAACGCAAACAAATAGGGTTCATTTCGATTTTGTGTTGACTTTAAAGACACCCCTTCAACAAAAGCCCATTTTGTGTAACCTCAAATTTTATACTCTATTTCCATCTGTTATTAAGATGCATTTTCAATGATCCAATCACAAGTGGTGAGTCAAGATGCACACTGTTTCCACCTAGTATTAAATGCATTTCAAATGCATCTCTTGTGACCACTTCTGTTTGTATCATTGAGACACTTCAGTCTAATCTAGTCAGACCTGACATTACTTTTTCAAGTAGGCTAAGGAGAGTGAGGCACACAAATACTATCGACTGAACAAATCCATGTTTCATGGATTATAAGTCACTGGAAAAGGAAACGAATGAAAAGAGTGAAAAAACTGCTGCATTTTCAACCGTAACCTGTGCATTTTGGTAGAATGTAGCCAAGTCTGAATCATATACAAGTCTATTAAACATAACTGCTGCTGCTAGTCAATAATGGAAATACTAATCAGCTATTCAACATTTAGTCATTTTAATGTTACTTTTTTTTTTTTTTAAATGCATTATTTTGAAATGTGGATATCTGTAGCAGAAAATAAATTCATTTAATTTTGGAAAATGGGAGCTTATTTACAAGCACCATTTTTTCATGTTATCTCCGTATAATACCTAATAAAATACTGTTTGTAAGCGTAGTGCTGCTCTGTTTACAGAAGTAACAATGGTAACCGCTGTATTTCTGCTTGTTTAAAAGCGCCACCTACTGTTAGAGAGTGAATCTGTATTTTAATTCAGCCCGTCTGCTGCTTTTGTTGCCATCAGTGTTGTAAATTTGAATTGTTTGATGGAAAACAACAATTCAGATAATAATATCTAGAATTATTTGATTCAATCAATTGTCTGATTCATAGTTTAAGTATTTCAAATGGATCACATATACATACTGTTACGGACAGACTCCAGGACACAGAGAAGACGATGTATAGGTAATTTATTTACACAGCACAATAGAGTGATCAGAGAAGCAGGTAAGTAACTGGAGCAATGATACGTTGTTGAACTGGATGGGAATGGTAATGGCTGGCCTTGCTTACAGATCCAGGAGATCGTGGATAGATGGAGGACAGGAGGCATGCACAGGAGCAGACTGACTGGAGACGAGGACGAACTGGAGACGATGGAGACTGATGACGAGGATATAACACTGAGGAGGATACAGGAGGTAAGTATAGGTATTCGCTTGACATAAGCAGATGAGTCCACAATGCATAAACGAGACTGGACACTGGTGTGAGCTGGTGATGGTGCTTAAGTATGCTGAGTGATGAGTGACTGAATGATCTGCAGGTGCGGGTGATCAATACTCAGGTGAGTTGGTGCGCTGTGATTGGCTGGGTTGGAGAACCGGCTGTTCTGTGTCAGTACCCCCCCTCCACGGCCCGCTCCTGAGGGCCGTAGTCCCCGACGTCGTGGTGGCCGACCTCGTCCTCGGGGAGCAGGGCGGTTTGGGTGTGTGGCATGGTAGGTTTCTAGTAGATTGGGGTCCAAGATGTCGTCTCTAGGTACCCAGGATCGTTCTTCTGGTCCATAACCTTCCCAATCTACCAGATATTCCAATCTGCCACCACGGCGCCGGGAGTCCAAGATCTCCCTCACCGTGTAAGCTGTGCCGTCCTCCAGAATCAACGGAAGGGGGGGTTCCTCAGCCGGTTCAGGATCTGTGGAGATAGGAACAGATGGGTAGTGAGGTTTGAGGAGTGACACATGAAATGTGGGATGTATTCTGTAGTGTGGAGGTAACTTGAGCTGGTACGTGACTGGATTGATCTGCTTCGTGATGGTGAAGGGACCAATGAATCTGGGACTGAGCTTTCTGCTGGGTGTGCGTAATCTGATGTCGCGGGTAGACAGCCAAACCTTTTGACCTGGTTGATACGCTGGTGCTGTTGAACGTCTTAGATCCGCTGTCATCTTACGTCTGCGCAGAGCTCTTTGCAGCTGATGATGTGCTGCGTCCCAGACCCTCTCGCTCTCTCGGAACCAGTGATCTACCGATGGAACTTCTGATGGTTCGCCAGACCATGGAAAGAGGGGGGGCTGGTAACCGAGCACGCACTGAAAAGGAGTGAGTCCGGTGGATGGTTGACGAAGGGAATTTTGTGCGTACTCGGCCCAGCCCAGGAACTGGTTCCAAGAGTTCTGGTGGTCGTGGCAGAAGGTTCGTAGGAAGCGTCCTATCTCCTGGATCTTCCTCTCCGTCTGCCCGTTCGACTGCGGATGGTATCCTGAAGAGAGGCTTATGGTCACACCTAGGAGGGAGAAGAATGCCTTCCATACACGGGAAATGAATTGGGGTCCTCGGTCGGATACAATGTCCTCTGGTATCCCAAAATATCGAAATACCTGATTGAACAGGTTCTCAGCCGTTTCCATGGCTGTGGGGAGTCCCTTGAGGGGGAGAAGACGACAACTCTTTGAGAATCTATCAACAATAACCAGGATACATGTATTACCGTTAGAAGGTGGGAGATCAGTTATGAAGTCCACTCCTAGATGTGACCAGGGACGACTTGGAACGGGCAGCGGGAGGAGTTTGCCAGATGGTAGATGGCGAGGGCTCTTTGAGATGGCGCAGTCTGGGCATCCTTGTACGAACCTTCGCACGTCCCGGGCCATGTTGGGCCACCAGAAGCGATCTTTTAGCAGCGAGAGGGTTCCATTGGCCCCTGGGTGGCCAGTGCCCAGAGATGAGTGCGCTGAGTGAATGAGGGGGGTGCGCTGTGTTCTGGTGACGTACTGTAATCCTGGTGGACAGCCCGGCGGATCGTTGGCGGAGACGCTGGAGGAAGGTACTGAGTTGGGTGACCATTGGATGGGACACACAATCATTTCCTTTGGTAGAATGGGTTCAGGTTCCTTACAGTCCTCTTCGGGAGCGTGGAGACGAGATAAGGCGTCAGCCTTCACGTTCCGTGATCCAGGTCTATAAGAGATGGAGAAATTAAAGCGTGTGAAGAACAGGGCCCATCTAGCTTGACGTGGGTTTAGTCTCTTAGCTTCCCGAAGGTATTCCAAGTTTTTATGATCGGTCAGCACCATGAATGGATGTTGAGCACCCTCCAACCAGTGTCTCCACTCCTCGAGAGCTAATTTGATGGCAAGGAGTTCTCGGTTACCGATGTCATAGTTCTTCTCCGCCGGGCTGAGTTTGCGGGAGAAGGCGGCGCATGGATGGAGTCTGGCCGGAGTCCCCTGCTGCTGAGACAGAACTGCCCCTACCCCGGTTGTGGAGGCGTCGACTTCAACAATGAATGCCTTATCGGGATCTGGGTGAACGAGGATCGGGGCACTGATGAAGGCCTCTTTTAAGGTGTTGAAGGCTTCTGTGGCAGATGGTGTCCAGGACAGTGATTTGGGCTTGTTCTTGAGCAGGTTGGTAAGCGGGCTGGAAATGGAGCTATAATTTCGGATAAATCTTCGATAGAAGTTTGAGAAGCCGAGGAAACGTTGGAGTTCTTTAACAGAAGTGGGTATGGGCCAGTTCTTGATGGCCGTTACCTTCCCCTCGTCCATCTGGATGCCATTCTGGTCGATGTTGTAGCCCAGGAACTTTACTGAGGTCTGGTGAAAAGAGCACTTCTCTGCTTTCAGAAACAAGTTGTGTTCCCTCAGGCGTTGTAGGACCTCCGCAACGTGATGGCGATGTTCGGCCATACTCCGGGAGTAGATGAGTATATCGTCGATGTAAACGAGTACGAACTGATGGAGAAACTCCCGGAGCACCTCGTGCATGAAATCCTGGAATACGGAGGGGGCGTTGACCAGTCCATACGGCATGACGCAGTACTCGTAGTGGCCAGTAGGTGTCACGAAGGCGGTCTTCCACTCGTCCCCCTCACGTATCCGGATGAGGTTGTAAGCGCTGCGGAGGTCCAGTTTGGTGAATAGACGGGCTCCGCGGAGGTGTTCTAATGCCGCTGGGACGAGGGGAAGTGGATACCGGAATTTTACAGTGATCTTGTTGAGTGCTCTGTAGTCAATGCAAGGCCTCAAACCACCGTCCTTTTTTGCCACGAAGAAGAAGCTCGAAGCAGCAGGGGAAGTCGACGGGCGGATGTAACCTTGTTGAAGGGCTTCCTCAATGTACTCCTCCATGGCCTTCTGTTCCGGAATGGATAGTGGGTAGATTTTCCCACAGGGCACTGACTCACCCGGAAGCAGATCTATGGCGCAGTCCCATGGCCGGTGTGGAGGCAGCTTGGAAGCTTTGGTTGGACAGAAAACATCACTGAAGGGGGCATAGCATGGTGGAATATCTACTGACTTCTTTTCCACAGGGCTTTCAATGGATGTGGAGCAAACCTTGAGGCATGTGGGAGGACAACTTGACGGACTGTGGGAAACAGTCAGGGAAACATCTTTCGCCCCACTTCAGGACTTCACCAGATTTCCAGGAGAGTATGGGATTGTGCTGCACTAACCACGGGCGCCCTAGAATTACATCAGCGGTGGACTCCTCCAGAACCAGTAAGTAGAGAGCCTCCTCATGAAGTTGACCCACTCGGATGTAAATTGGTCCCACTCTCTGCCGGACATGCTTACGGCTCAACGGTTTTCCAGTTATGGATTGGATCTGGTATATTTTCGTGGTGGTCGTGGTTGGGAGGTTGAGTTGGCGGCAGAGGGTACCTGAGATGAAGTTTCCTGCCGAACCGGAGTCGATAAGGGCATTGACTGGAAGGGACACATTAGAGACAGTAAGTTGGATTACAGAGCTGTTCGCCTGCTGAGGAGCATCCCGCGGGGGTGCCAAATACTTCTCTAAAGTGGGTGACGAAATTATCCAGGGATCGTGTAACCACACCAGCTTGGGCCCAAATCGTTTCTGCCCACTGAAGGGCTCGTCCTGTCAGCAAAGAGATGAAAAAAGCGATCTTAGCTCTTTCCGTGGTGTAAAGATGTGGCTGCATCTCGAGGGCGAGCGAGCATTGCAGGAGGAATCCGTTGTATTCCTCCGCCAAACCAGAGTAGGGCGCCGGTTTGGCCACGGGACTGACGAGGACTGGTGGTGTTGCCGAAGAAGAAGTTGTGGTGGTGGTGACGGAAGTGGTAGCAGGTGTTGGGATTGTGGCGGTGAGAATCCGTTTCTGATGATCCACGATCTCCTGGAACGGGTCGGAATTGCTCATGGTGCCGCTATCTTCCCTTATCTTGGTCCAGTCTTCTGTTATGGACAGATTCCAGGACACAGAGAAGACGATGTATAGGTAATTTATTTACACAGCACAATAAAGTGAGCAGAGAAGCAGGTAAGTAACTGGAGCAATGATGTTGAACTTGATGGGAATGGTAATGGCTGGCCTTGCTTACAGATCCAGGAGATCGTGGATTGATGGAGGACTGGAGGCATGCACAGGAGCAGACTGAGTGGAGACGAGGATGAACTGGAGACGATGGAGACTGATGATGAGGAGACAACACTGAGGAGGATGAGGTAAGTATAGGTATTCGCTGACATAAGCAGATGAGTCCACAATGCATAAACGAGACTGGACACTGGTGTGGAGCTGGTGATGGTGTGCTATGTATGCTGAGTGACATGACTGAATGATCTGCAGGTGCGGGTGATCAATACTCAGGTGAGTTGGTGCGCTGTGATTGGCTGGGTTGGAGAACCGGCTGTTCTGTGTCACATACACTGTTTTTGACTGTCTTCTGAGAGTTTCTTACTTTCAGACTAGTCGACTGGTTGGTTACAAAACTTCCATTTAAACATCAGTGAAATTAATCATAATGGCCTCCAGAATATTTTGTTATACGAATATCTGAACATGCAATATGTCAAAACAAAGAACAGAGCCTCTGCTTTTAAACAAACAAACAAACAAACAAACAACAACAACAAAACATTTTATTCTAGCTTCATGCAATATTTTTCTAAGTTTGATGGGGAAAAAAGCAACATTTTTAAACAAAAAGCTGAGAAAATCGTGTTTTTGTAATGCCGTACACACAACTATGACCTCTCTAGTATTCTTATTTTTCTTCAAAAGCCAAATGTTCTCAAGTCCTACAGTATACCTATGCATATATGATGTAACATTATACATACAGTACTATGGATGTGCCTGAAGCCGAATACCTTATTTGGAAATTCACAAAAAATGAATAATGCATTCTACAGAGCCCCTAAACGGACATTGTTAGGTTTGCTGCGGTAGTTGCTGTTACACAGTGTTTGGCCATACTGTGGCCGAATGACATCATCAAAATGTGGACTCAGAGGAAGACCACGAGGATTTAGGGTGTCGTTTTGGACAGATCCACAGATCGTGGATGATCGTGAATTCAAACGCGAAAGTGAAAAGTGAGCATGCATTCAGAAATGATTTCAATACCCTGCATATTGATAGAGGCTTCCTGATGGCCGCAAATTACATACAGTATAAATATCCAACTATATAACTGTGAGAGAATGCAAAAAAATGGATATATATTTTTTTCCTCACATCTTAAATTGTTTACATGTCCCTTTAAAGCAGGGGTGTCCAAACTCGGTCCTGGAGGGCCGGTGTCCCGCATAGTTTAGCTCCAACTTGCCTCAGCACACCTCCCGAGAAGTTTCTAGTATGCCTAGTAAGAGCTTGATTAGCTGGGTTCAGGTGTGTCTAATTGGGGTTGGAGATAAACTATGCAGGACACCGGCCCTCCAGGACCGAGTTTGGGCATCCCTGCTTTAAAGGCTCCGTAGAATGCATTATTCCTTTTCCGTGTCTTTCCAAATAAGGTATTGAGCCTCGGGCACATCCCTATACAGTACATATGCTTATAAATGTGCTTATAATTAGATACGCAATCATATTGTTGACCATATCCCATCTTCAATAGTAGCAAATGTGAATCTGACAGAGTTATGCAGAATACCATGTACATAGTTGTATAATGTAACTACGTATCTTTAACTAATAGTCAGACTGAAAGTCAGGCTGTCTTTGCATTTTTCAAGTTCAGTATGAGTCTATCAGTGATTTGAGTTCTGCACTTCCATTATAACAAATGATGCAGACTACAATGCTTAATGAATTTCTTATTTACATTGTTTGTACTGTGTTAGTTATGATGAAAGCATTTGTGAGAGTGCAAAAAATTAACGGTGAGATCATTAAATTCAACAGACATGACTGTGATTGGCTACAATGCTCAGCACTGCAACCTTTTATGGGAGTAGATCTAAATATAACATTATAATCAACACTTTTCATTCTTAGCTAATTTTGGCAGGTGTAAAAGTAGTCAAAAGAGCTCCAAGTATAATATTTTGTTTATATGTAAAAATGCCAGCTAATCATAGCAGTGGGTCTTTGCATTGAAGTCTTAAAAGGGATGCATCCATTTAAAAAGTGATCAAATCTGAGGACTAAAATGCCATTTATTTCTATGATGGCAGTTTTTGTTGTACAGTACAAGCATCATAAGTGCACCTCAGGAAACATTCTAAAAACGCAGTTCATAAACTCCTTAAATATCTTGTTTCACTCAGAAACATGACAAACTAAAAGTAAAAGAAAAAGCCTACAGTTCCATGTGGGATGACTAATACAAGCTAATAATACTAAACTTTGAGTTAGCGCTGTAAAGTTAATGACAGATTGTGCATGGTTACATATAAAGTCTTTAGCCTTGTTTTATCACCCCTTGGAATGATTTATTTCTGTACTTTCTGTAATTATAATTTTGGTGGATTGCACTTTAGTGTGACAATGACTTCTATTACACATGAGACACCATCTTTAAAACTGCAGCATAAAATCTCTTTCAACTGCTTAAATAACTAAAACACATTGCAGACTTTTATCACATCTTTTTTTCTTTGTTTCACGACATGCTATAACTTCACACTTCAGACCAAACTGACACCAAACGCACAAAGCAGCTTCTATTCCTGCACTAGTAACAATGGTTCATGTCATTCAACTCTCGGAAAATGAAATAGTGTAGGAACAAAAGAATGAAGTTGAGATTTAGACCACCTACAATATTTCAAATCTGTTCTTAAATATAAGTATGAAAAATGGCCACTTTTGATTTAAAGAAGTCTAATACATCATCAGTGACAATATACAACATCTCAAAGTTTTGAATGAATCTGAATAAGAGTCTCAATGACTGAGGCTAACACATTTATATGCACTTTTAAATGCTTTTCAATATTAGCTGTTCTTTTGTGCATATAGGCAGAAAAATTGTTAGAGTTCTGTTCTGGCAGTTCTGTCCTTATTGACTTTGTGCGACAGTGTTTGTTTTATGTATGAGCACATGGCTTTGTGTTTGTGTTGCCCACGTGCTCCTCTTGTCCGGCCTCCTTGTTTCGCTTTACCATGCCCATTTTTTTCAGTCCTTATCTAGTCCCCATTTGATTAATTTTCACCTGTTCCTTGTGTGATTTCCTTCCTATATATTGTGTTTTCCTGATTGTTTAGTGCCACACATTTTGTGTTGCATGCTTTGTGTCTCTGCCTTGTCCAGTTATTGTGACCTGTCTTTCTCTGTTTGTGTTCTAGCCATCAATTCAGTTAGGCCAGCGGATTTTGCCAGCTTTTTTATCCTAGCCTTTGGACTGTCCCACCAGGCTCTGACCCCTGGACTTGCCTGTATGGATTGGCTGCTTATTTATGACCCCTGTCTGTCATCAACAAGTCCTGCTTCAGTCCCTAAAGTTTCCTCACCACTTGACTTTTGATTGCTCTGCCTGCCTGAATATCGACCTGTCTGCTGTCAACAGTTCGCTGTCTGGACTGATCACCTGGTTTCAATTCTTACTTTGCCCTCACTCTCTTACAGTTATTTATATTATGACAACTTTCTAGATAGTTTAGCATGGTAATGGGTATGACAATATTAATGCATTTGATCTGGGCAGAATAGATCTGCCCTGCATGCTACTGCTGCTCTTCATTACTGCCAATACTTCTACAGACACGCTCCTGTGAGCATGTAACACATTAAATAAACCATAGCACATCTAGACCGGTGGAGCTGGGGAGGTGGAGGGTTTCTGATACAGAAAACACAGAATCAAACCATTTAACTGCTGAGCAGGAAGCTCAATGGCTGCAGCAACAGAGACTAATCAGCTTGTGCCATATAGTATATGATGTGATAGCATGATCAGAATGCATGTAAAGGACACATCAGCCTGCACCATCTAATGACTGTTTCATGACTGAACTAGATAGTTCTATCACAACAGCTCTCTGAATAGTTTAGCACGGTAATGGATATGACGGTGTTAATGCATTTGATCTAGGCGGAATAAATCTGCTATGCTGCTGCTGTTGATTATTGCTGCTGCAGGGCAAATACAGAGACTTGCTGCTGCCAATACATCCACAGACATGCTGCTGCACAAATAGCTTACATAAAATAACCTGTAGCACATCTAGACAGGTGGTGCTGGGGGAGGTGGAGGGTTTCTGATACAGAAAACACTGAATCAAACCAATTAGCTGTTGAGCAGTGATCTTATTGGCTGCAGATGCAACTAGGGCAGAAAAGGTCCAGAAAAGGTCCAAAACTTTCCAAAAAATTCTGGAAAAAAAATTTGGCAAGCTGCAACCCTGGTTTCTGCCCCTTTGCAACCCTCGATGCAACAATCAGCTCGTGCCATGTAATAAATTATGTGATACTGTAGCTGTCATTTACTACATGGCACAAGCCAATTTGTTTCTGTTGCATCTGCAGCCAATGAGCTTGGTGTGCAACAGTTAAATGGTTTGGTTCGGTGTTTGCTATAAGCAAGTCTTGCAGCATGCTATCAGAAACCCTCCACCTCCCCCAGCTCTACCTGTCTAGATGTGCTACTGGTAATTTTATGTAAGCTATTTGTGCAGCGGTAGTATGTATTAAATGCTCACAAAAGTGTATCTGTGTATGTACTGCCAGTACCAAGTCTGTGTACTATCTAGTTCAGTCACGAAACTTTAGATAGGGCAGGCTGATAGGTCCTTTACATGCGATTTGATAGCTACAGTAGTAGACTGTAGAGGATGCAAAGGATCACCCTATCACCCTGCACTATCTAGAGTTTAATGATTGAACTAGATAGTTCTATCACGACAGCTCTCAGTGACAATTTTAATGTATTTGGTTGTGGAGGAATTGATCTGCTATTCATGCTGGTGCTATTATTGTAAGTACAGAGACTTGCCAATATATACACAGACAAAGCAGGAGAGAAAATAAAATGAAAAATACAAGCCAATATACATACATGCTGCTCTGAGTACATAAAACAAGCTGCTGCAACAATAGACATGCATATATCCCCACACATGGCATGGCAGTAAACAGGACAGGGCAGGATAATATAGCCCTCCAAAACAAGCAGATCTACTGCCAAGACATATGTAGAGCTGCTGCTCTGACAAGCAATGAGAATGGCATAAACGCTAGCTATGTGTGCTTCACGGCTTGCTTTAATGCAACACGCTTTGAAAAAAAAAAGTACAAAGCTGTTTTTGGGTGAACTATCCCTTTAAGGACCTTACAGCCTGCGCCATCTAGAGTTTCATGTCAGAACTAGATATTTATACTAAGTAAAGCTTTGGTTGGGAATTATCTCACTCTTGGGTCCTCTCTCCCCATAGAAACGCCTTTTTGTTTTTTTCCACATTTTCTTGGCAACGCTAGTATTTCTGGCTTTGCTTTCAGTCGCTGTTATTGAAACCAGCTGCCCCCAACTTGCCACAAATAACTAGTTAAGGATAAATCTCGGCGTATGGCTTTACTGCAGATTCATTATTTTCCTATGCCTGTAATTAAAGATTTTCAGAGGGAAAATCAAAGCACATGATGGAGCTCATTTTATATGCCTGGAGACCAGCTTGTCAATTTTTCGCGAATGTAATTAAAGGAGAGTTTCAGACAACAGGCCTGTTTTGCAGGACGCTTGTCCTGAAGGGAGGTGCCATGTGTGTTTCACATTTCCAAAATAACAATAGCCAAATGCTGATGTTTTTGTCTTATATATAGAGCATTAAGCCGCAGACCGCCTCCAATAGCCCAGTGGTTTCAGATATAACTCCGTGCAGAAACATCACATATATAATTTCCCAAAATCCAAGGTTACGAGGAAGCTATCATCGTATCTGATGAGGCTGTGGCTATTGATGATGTCATTTGGGGTTTCTGAATAATATTTGTCTTCTTGCCCCCTTCTCGCATGAGATTCGGGCCTGACCCGAATTGTGCCAGCGTTTTGATATATGAACGCTTTTATAGCAATCTGGTGGTGTTATTTTACACCCAACCGCAAAGTTTGAGCATCAGGCTATTTTCACACACAGGCCAGAGAGTCTCAGGGCTTGTGGAAGCCACATCCCTGCACTGTGCGACCCAGGCTGAAACCTCAGTGTCTCTCTCAATGGGAACCTTGTTCATGCCCCGCCATGGAGACTTGGTCTTAACCGAAGCACAAACGTGCAATAATAACAAATAAGAGCTGTAGAGTGCAGCGAGCTCTGAGGCCGGGCCTTGACTTGAGGTTGGGCTCCGCCACCTCCAGCCTGGACTAGAATAGATAAACCGACTCAGCTAACTATTTGCTGAGCAAACAATCTCAGATGCGCACAACGATGCGATGGTCTAATAATAGTTGGCTTGACGGTTAGTGGAGAATGCCACATGAATTGCACATAAAACATCACGGGTGGTCTCACAAAGACATGGTCAGGGATGAGGCAAAGCCACTGCTGAATCAATGCTCGTGTCTTTCCTCGCTCAGCAAGACGAAAGGATGTAGCGGGTGGCCATTTCCTTTTGATGACGAGTACTTGAAAATAGACTTGTTTTTACTGCTACTCCTGTAGGAAATCTCCTTAATGTGCTATGACATGCATTTATTGTAGCTGGGCCAGAAATGTCTTTGGCAGTTCCTCACAAAAGCAAGAGAACATTGAGCATTGCTGCGACGGCGGCGACAGTGACGAGCGCTTAGTGCATGATTTGAGACAAGAAGGAAGGGAAATTCCTCCATCTGTTCTCCATGCTAAATGCTGTTGTAATCCCAGATGCTACGAGAATTTATAACACTGTTGAAATGATAACACTGACACGATGATATGACCCATGCTTTAAAACACCTTAAGAAAATGTACTGCAGTAATTTCAGAACAGAATTAAATGCACATAAAAATGACCACAGTGAAATAATGTCTAAAATGGTACAAAAGAAAAATCCTTGAAAAATCTAGGTTGAAAACTAAATTGGTTTCATATGAAAAATTTCAAATGGTGTAACCATAAATACAGTTCTCCTTACACCTTGCATTTATAAATGCACAAATCTTAATTCTTTTCAAATTAGCTTTCAAACACATTTTTCAAGTGTTTATTTATTTATTTGGTCCCACTTTATATTAAGTGGCCTTAATTTCAATGTACTTACATCAAAAAAGAAGTGCAATATACTAACTGTGTTCATATTGTATTGCTATTGAGGTGGGATGTGAGTAAGGTTAGGGACAGGTTTGGTGGCATGGGTAGGTTTGAGTGTGGGTTAAGATGTAAGGGATGGGTCAACAGTGTAATTATAAATGTGATTAAGGAAATTAATTACAGATGTAATTGCATGCAGATATTTTTAAAATATAAGTACAATGTAAAAACATGTATGTGCACAATACGTGCATTGTACCAAAAATGATTAATTTAAATGTAAGTATATAATAGTTAAGGCCATTTTTGCAATTAATTAATTTTAAAAAAAAAATTAAACAATATACTTTTGTGATACAGTTCTAGGTTTTTCACTCAGCCTCAACAAAACAAGTGTCATATAATTTTCTGGACTCCCTAGGTCAATAATTATCAAAATGTTGAATTTTATTATTTGGATGGCTATGAAAGGGTCTTTAAAAAATATGGGTGTGAGCAAGTTTATTTGTTAAATATTCTTAAATTGTTAAATAATACATAGTATCTTTTCAAACATCTTAAAGCACTTGAACCCTGACAATTGCTGCTTGCTACTTCTTTCTTTCATTCATTTTTTAAAATAAATAGATTACAAAAAAGCAAAAAGTGTGACATAATTGACTCAAATATAAAATGCATTGCAACCATTACCAGTCACATCTGGTCTCAGAACTTCAGAAACAGCAAAAAGATATCATGCACGCTCTGTCTCAGAGGTTACATGCTTAGCCGAATTTCAATAGAAGTTCTGAGATCAGAAAGACGTGTGCACCCTTCCAAAAGAGGTCAGAAAACAGCCACCAGAAAGAGCGCAGAGTCATCAGGTAAACAGGTCAGATCTGACTCACCCACCCAGCACAGGGCCGAGAGCAAAGACCAGATCACAGGAAATCTCTAAGATTGTTTTTGTAGTATTCTGAAGACGGCAATGCCAACAATAACCATGTACTTTTTACTCCTGAACTTTATATATACTTAAATGACATAAAATAATTATTTTTCTCGATTTTCTTTTCTTTTTCATTTGTTTATTTCTTATTCATTCATTCATTCTTGACTTCTCTTCTGCTTCCTTATTAATACTTTCTAACCGAATTCATAATCAGTTTCATAAGAAATTTGTATATTCTATATCTATATACTTTACATATCACGACTGTATATTATTATTATTATTACTATTATCATTATTACTTTAAAATTGCAGTTGAGCTATGCTATTACTTGACAATGGGTCTAAATGCACTTAATGAACATCCTGAACAAACATAAGCATTTCTAAGAAAACTATTTGTTTTAAGAAAACAATACACATTAATTTTCGTCAATCCAAATGAATCCAAGATTTCAGATTCTGCATGTTTTGTTTATACGAACCCTGCATTTTCAACCCGATTCACATATTTGTTTACAAGTGCATTGTACACATGTATTCCAAACAAAACTTGATCATATAATGAAATGATTGAATAATATTTTACCCCTTCAATCATACAGCTCTGAGATGTCCCCAGATATATTTTATAATCTCTAAGTCCTGGGATTCAAAATCTAATTTAAGTCTGGGCATAAACAGAATACTTTAGGTTTTTGAAGAATATAAAACACAGAATAGTTATGATGTAATATAAACAAGATATATTTAAGACATTCAATATTTGACAATGAGCAAAATCGCAAACGCTTCATTTTTCAAGCCCAACTTGAAAAATGCAATAGTGGTTTCAGACGTCTGGACCCAACTGTGTATTATAATTACTCCTGCCTGTTATTCATCATTTCATATTTCTAAAGATATCTACAAACCAAAGTAAATGAGACATTGGAAATGAGTGTAAAGAGCACAGCTGTCCATCTTGGCAGTGACACGAAAGAGATGTCGAGAGGCATTAGGTGTGACGGAGCTCAGACGAGCTAACACTGACTGCATCTGAATGAGCCGTCATTTGAGTGCCAGATCTCTGCTCAACATCAGCGTCCCACTGCACTGAGATCCGTGGCCTCTAATAGGAGATATAGGAGCATCTACTGTCTCAGAAAGCCCTCATCATAACTCTCTGCTGCTGAAGTTCTGTTGAGAACAACTCAACATTCAGCTGCATAAACACAGTCATGGCCAAACCAATCTTCACTTCCATTTCTTTTTCATTGAAATAAACCAGCTACTGATATATGTGTGAATTAAACCAGGTTCTCACATTTTCGACTAATTAATTTCCATGATTTTCCAGTCAGCCGTGAATACTGGATAAGTAGCAGCGTTGAGTTTAATGCATTACTGTAATTTGATTACTTTTCCCTTGAAAAAGTAAAGTAAGGGATTACATTTTTATTTTTCTGTAATTTAATCACAGTTACTTCTGATGTAATTGCATTAAATACTGTACAGACTATAACAATTTTAAGCAATAATGGATTTAACATCAAAATATAATCAAAATCTAATGTTAATATTTGTTTATTAAACTAACATCCGCTCATTAAATTCTTTGGTCAGTTCAGTAAGTATTTATGCAATTTTATATTATTTATTTGAAAGAATTAAAAGAGCAATTTCACGTCAATCCATGTCAAAGTTGATATGGGATTTAGAATGTAATCGGTAATGAGTAATTCAATACTTTTTAGTGAGAGTAAATAGCAGAGCAATCTAATTACACTGTTGATGATGTAATTAGTAACTAGAAATTATTACTTTTTTGAGTGACTAACACTGACAAGAAGTTTGAGAGAGAGAGATTACAAAAAAAGCAATATCCAGCTAATGATTAAATATGTTACCAAAATGTTCAGTAACACTTTATTTTAAGGACCAATTCTCACTATTAGCTAGTAGTTTATTAGCATGCATATTACTAGCATATTGGCCGTTTATTAGTACTTATAAAGCACATATTAATGCCTTATTCTGCATGACCATATTTTAGATTACTTAATCCTACACCATACCTAAACTTAACAACTACCTTACTATTACTATTACTATTACTATTAAGAAGCAGTAAATTAGGAGTTTATTAAGACAAAAGTCATAGTTAATAGTTAGTTAAAAGTGAGAATTAGAAAATAAAATAAACGCTTAAAATAAAGCGTTGACCAAATGTTCTATAAAAAATATTTTTATCTCATTTATCTCATTTGTAAACAATAGTTAATGCATTAATTAATATGAACTAACAATGAACAGTATATGTATACAGCATTTATTAACCCTTTATTAATGTTAGTTAATATAACATTCATATTCATGTTAGTTCACAGTGCATTAACTAATGTTAAGAGATTTGCTCTAAAATGTACAATGATTTTAACATTAACTAAGATTAATAAATTCTATAGAAGTGTTTATTAATGTTAACTAATGTAGTTAAATACTGTTAACAAATCAAACCTTACTGTAAAGTGTTACCTCAATTTTGTTAATTCATATTACGTTTTCCAGGTTTGGAAATCACAATTTTAAAATGGGCAGAGGCTATTTGAATTAAGAGCAACTAGATTTAAATGCTATTTACACTAAGTATAAATAACAAAAAAAAATAAAAATAAGTGGGGAAAAGTGTTAGATGGTATTTACTGTATACTCAGACCAAATAGTGTGAGAGACTATTTGAACCTCAGTGTTCTGTAGTGCATTATAATACCGCATGCAATAATAACAACAGTCTATATTTATTGAAATCATACATCATTCATTAGTACACAAGTTATTTAGTTTTACTTTTATTTATTTATTTAATATAAATGTATCTTCAAGTTGATTTGTGATGGGAAAAAGAAAAGACCTGCAGTCGGCAGCATGTCCTCATACCATCTGCTCACAATAATTTAATCTGTCTAGAACAAACATAAAAGCCTAAAAATAAAATAATGGCTAGTAGAGACTGTCTGGCAAAATACATGACTACTTCTGCAAAAAACAAAATAAATAAATCGTAAGCATATGTTAAACCATTTTATATAAGTATGAAAAATATGAAATGCAGAAGGCGATACTCTAATTTGAATTTGAAATCCTTAAACACGCATAATTATTTTAAGCACAGGATGTCTTGCAAATGTCTAGGAAAAGTACTCTTTCTGTGTGACTAATGTACTGCAGCTTATGTCATGTTTCATTACGGTTTGAATCTACAACTGAGCACTGAAATGTCCAACACATATCCCCATTGTGTGAGAACCAACCACTGAGATTCCCAAGCATTCACTCCAGTTCGGACATAAACATCCCTAACTGTTTCATGCTGCGAGACAGAAGTGACTTAACACGAGTAAAATAAGCCTGTGATGAGAAGAAAATAATACAGCAGTCTGGTTATGACAATAGGCCGCCAAAACGGTTATTTAAAATGCGTTTGAGACAGGGCACCGGGGAATGAAGTGACCACAGTGAAAGGAAACTGAGGTTACCATAAAAATGAAAGCCTTTCACACACTCTATTCCCAGATCTCTATTTAGCGTGGCAAATCACCCAAAAGGGATTACACACAACTGCGCTATGCTATTTTCCAGGGAAACTTGTGGGTACATTCAGCAGCTCTTTTCTGATGTTGCAATGCCAACATATCTTTCAGACACCACGACATTAGGTCATTAAGTGAGGATAAGACACAAAAAACTGAGATTCAGTTATTCCTTTATATCATCACTGGTAACACTTTACAATAAAGGCACTAAATAATTAACAGTAAACGTTTATAAACATTTATAAATGATGAATTGATTTAACTTTAGACTGGGTGCTGCAAAAGCATGAACAAATAATTAATAAATGATTTGTAATGATACATAAGTAGTAGAAAAATGCAAATATGTCAACTTTACAAACTGCTGTTATCAGAAAATGAATCATATTTTGATTCGATTTGATATTTGATTTGTAAAGTTTACCACATCTAATATGTCAGCATTAACAGTGTTTCAAATTGACAAGATTTGACAACATTTTTAAATGTAAAAAGGTGCATTAGATGATAAATAAATCATTTTAATCAGTTTAAACAACCAGTTTAATGGCATTTTAAGCATGTAAATGCACATTAATAAATAAGCTGTTAATTAATGTATAACATCTGTTAATTTGCTCATTTATAACAAAAACTGTATGATCATGAATTCGATTTTTAATAACATTTTAAGCATTTTAATTTACATGAACCACATATCTGTTATCCATTATAGTCAATCATTTCATTAGTATACTTTTACAAGCATATTATCTCACAGTTGTAGCTATTTGAATATAAATTATCTGTTAAGAATTATATAATGTTTGCTAGTGATTTATTTGATTAAAATCATTTGTATGTTTTTAAAAGTGCATAATCATTTATGAATGAAATGTTTAATAATAACATTATCAATGTTCATTAAGTTCATTAGTAAACATTTACAATATCTCATATTTGTAGCTATTTGAATATTAACTGAAAGTCTCACAATGCCATATTTCATGTGATAAAAGGTTTTAGTAAAAGCATACATAAATGAAATATTTTTAGCTAAATTTGTTAGACGAATAGTTTATTACTATATTGTGTTATATTACCACTAAATAAGCTATTTGACTTTGCAGGGAAGTGAACAAGAATGAAAGAAACATGAAATTGCACAAAGCAAAGTATTTATTTTTAAAAGATAAAATCACTTTAACGCACATCACGCCAAATAACAGCCAGTTTTGTAAGAAGGAACTTGAGGATTCCCAACAAACATATCTTACTGTTCTTTCAGTACAATGATAATAAAGATATTGACTTGAAACTGAAATTGTTTTGACAGGTTTTGAGACTGAATGTTTTCTAAGACTGAGAGCATTTTTCCTGTATGTGTTTTCACTGACAGACAGCTGTCTATCGTGTTAAGTATCTTAAAGAACGACGTGTCAGGGCAGAGTAAGAGAAACTAATGAATTCTGTTGGCTTTGGCTCTGTCTGATGAAGTGTTGCTGAAAGATCCAACTTAATCAATAGCAGTTCATTTGAGCATCATCCTGATTGGATGTGGTGAAGCGCAGAGGCCTGACCCCAGCACACGTCTCTACGTGTATCGACAACTGCTACGTTTATCAAATATGTCATTTCAGCAATGCTAAATTGACCTGAGAGTGACTATAACTGTACTGTAGGTAGTGCTCAGTGACAGTGGATGCCTATGTTTGCCACCCTGGAGAAATTAGTAGTCTGTTCCTCTCAGTTTAGTTGATTTATTTATTCTTTTAAAGAACAGAACATTTATAACTTACCAGTGATTTTATGTTTGGACTTGATGGCTCGCTCACATTTTCGTTTTGCGTTGAACAGAAGATAGATTTGTTCCTCTTTAGTGAGGACATCATCAGCATCCACCTGTACAGACACACACAAAATCTGTCATATAATATCATTCAGAACTGATTATTATGGGTATTATTTACCCTTATGTTGGCATATTTCTTTAAAATATACGTCAAGCTCAATGTAATAATTCACTGACAAATGCTCTGAATAATTACAGTTTATGACCTGTAAAAATAAATCATCCTAAATTCTAACTCATATTTTATGTGAGATTATGCAGATTAATTTGAGATTATGTAGATTAGCTAGAATATTTGGTAACACTTTATTTAAAGCTGTTATGTATTCATAATGTGTTGTAATGCATTATATCATTTCATAAATAATTGTAACCAAAGTTATAATGCATTATAATATTTGAAGGTTTGTTTGTCATGTGCTTAATGCACTAAACATGTAAAAAATGAACAGATAACATAATGTATTATAACTGTGTATAATTCATGAGCTCATATAATGCATTATAAGGTACATTACAAGGCATAATTAATACATTAAAACTACGTTTATAATGTATTATATAAAGAGGCTTTAAGTAAAGTGTTACAGAATATTGATATATATATATTATTTATGCTATATACACATAATAAAAATCAGGAATACATTGTTACAGGGATTTTTTTTTTCTCCAAATTGTGTTAGGACTACACTGAAAAAGAAAAAGAAAGTAAACATTGAATTAAATGTGAAATTTGAAAGTAGAAAGACTGATATATTATTTTCTTCTACAATGGACTTTAATAATCTCTGTTTTATTTGCAACTTTGAAAAATATATATTTTTTTACTTATGTGTACTTATGTTTTAACTGCAATTTCTGAATGTCTGACTGGAAAAACAATACCACCCCAAGAGTCACACTACAATCACAATTAACAATATTAAAGCATTTTATTGTACTCATTTAAATATTTCATTAAAGACAGACAGACAGACACACACAGATGTGCTGGGGTTATTTGTGGTTGTGTGATGGATAGCTGGGAAGTGTGTGTCACCATATTCATAAAATGAACTATAATTTCTTTAACCACATCCCAAACTTCAGAATGATACGGCAAATTCAGTTTGGCCCATGATGGATACAGCAGCCCACCCAAAAGGATTTGGACACCTAAGCCAGACTAAAAAAATGCATGAATGTCCTCACATAAGATAACAAAATATCACAGCAAGTCACTTCTTTTGAGGACATTTTTCAACAACAGATATACTGTTTATCAAAATAAAGATAAATGTATTGTGATACTTTGTGGCTGTCCAATGCTAGTGGAAAATGTTCTTACTCTGTTGAGGGCAACTGACTACACATATGCACAAAAAAAGTCACACAAGTTGATTAAAAGTAATTGTAAATCATTTTCAAATTATAATAATTTAAAATTATTAGCATCCCCATGATTCTGTACAGGTTTGGAAAATAGAGGGATGGATGGATTATTAAGTCTGGTTTAATAGCAGATACTTTCTGAGGTCACTCTATGCATTTATTATTTGTAGTGTACATTTTCTGAGAAATGTGGAAAGCTATTTTGTTCCTCTAGTGATAAACAAATCCCACAGCAGGCTTATATCAGGGAGACAAACACAAAACCAGCTCTAAACTTTGAATAAATCCAGCAATTTTTATCTTTTTAATATCAGTTCACAGTCCTGGCTAACAAAAGCTTTGCCAAGTAAACAAAAAGAACAATGCACAATATCTCTATACTTTATGCACTTCATATCCCAGTTGGATTTTGGTAACTGAAAGCGCTATAATATATATTTTTAGTGGTGTCAAAATTAGCGCGTTAACGCATGCGATTAATTTTTTCAGATTAACGCGTTAAAATTTTTTAATGCAATTAACGCAGGGGCAGAGCTTGGGTTGGCCACCCCATTCACAACTGCTGCCTCCGTCTCTTTTTTTCTCGAAAAGGATTGCGTTTATTTAGATGCAGAACGTCTTTATGACCAAATCAAACGGGAGACGTTTCAGATGCGCTCTAACGTCACCTCAGCGCCAGGCGCGAGTCAAACGAGCGCGGAAAAGATACTGTGCTCATAGCGCGCGCTCTTCAAATACACGCACAAAGGAGCCGGCGCGCGCTATAGCCCGTATCATTTCATATCAAACAGCGAAAGAAACTACGTGCATGCAATGTCCTAGTTATGCCGTCAGTTAAGGCATGAAGTTACCAAAAAGGCGATTAAAGCTGCCTTAAAACTGTGCATGCATGCAATATGTTATATATGCATCACATTTAAGAAGATGTCTCTGAAATGGTTTTAAAAACTGTCCTGAGGCACCCCAGCACTGTCTCCCTGATCTAAAACACCCGATTCAACTCGTCCGCTCATTAGTATAGATTTTAAGACCTGAAGTGGGTCAGAAAAGGTAAAGAGATTTGTGAGAAAATAAGATGCATCATGCATGTCAGTTCCGCGTCACGTTCAGCAGCAGCTTTTAAAGCAATAGCAGGCAAATAAGTTAATAACTAGCTGCTGTGATGTCTATTAATCCAAGAACAAAAGAAAAAAGAGGAAATCAATAACTTTTATAGCTTTAAGGGGTTCATCTATATTTAATTTAGAATTTAGAGTTTGGTAACTATTCATTTTCTGTATATTTCTGCTGAAGGGCACAAGTAGCTAAATATGTCATTTATTATAATGGGTTCATGTGAAGATTGTTTTAAGTTCACTTAAATTAGAAGTTAAGTCTAATAAATTTTAAAATTGATAGCTCTCAATTATACTGTAATGCTGAATGGCTACAGTCAATGGTGAAATATTCAGGGGAAAAAACTTTTTTTAGAGACATCAGTAGTATTGATATCAGTGATGCTGGCCTTCAATCATAAAAAAAGATGCCATTAAAGAAATATTAAAAATACTGTCTTTATGTTGTTTGTACATTGTACATTTGAAGATTGAATGTGAAATTATTGCAATATAAAAGTGTATTTAAAAACTTTAATGTTAGGTGAAATTAATCGCGATTAATTTTAGAAAAATGTGCGATTAATTAGTTTTTTTTTTTTAATCGACTGACAGCACTAATATTTTTATATCCATTCATTTAAAAAAACTTTTTAAAGATATGATGATTATTAGAATTATATTAGATCTTTTATTGAGTGGCTAGACAAGAGCTAAATAAGATTTTCAGTGGTGTTTCAGCAGACATGATTCATCCACACTGAGATGTGATGCCAGTGCAGGTGTGACTTTGGCTTATTTTCTCTAAAATGTCTTCTTCTCTTACAGTGTGCCAGAAATTTCTAGTTACACACACAAGAGCAACAGTTTTTCAGTGGGAAACCTGGAATTATCAAAGATACCCCAGTTGGTGGGAAGTAACCAGATGGAAGTTAATGATTTTCAATTTGTCAATGCTGTACAATAATATTTAGATCAAACAGAGCTTATAATAAACTAATGTTAAACTATTGACTCCACAGTTTCCTTTATGTTAAATAGCATGTTAGGTATAGTTTATTCAGTCATGCTAATCCACTGGAACAACAGAAACAAGCGTTTGTTGTTAAGATGTTTAGTTTTTTCAGCTTCTGAATTTTATTTCCTTCTTTAATGCATGTGTCATAATGACTGCCAACTCTGAAATACGAGTCTACCAAGTGCACTTGCATGTCTATACCACTAAAACGGCCAAAAAATTACAACAGATTTTCTGTGGTGGCAAGAGAGTGGAGTTTTAAAGAACTGCTTTTGCATTAACAGCACTTAGATATTTTATTTCTCTATACAATATTATACAGAAAACCATACAAGTATAAAAGCATAAAAACAGTATATCCAGGGGCATAATGCATCTAATTTTTAATGGGGCATGTTGTAGGCATGCAGGGGGATTTTTATGTATGGAAATTGTTTGTTTGTCATGGGAAAAAAGAGCCCCAAATTAAAATAACTTGTTTTATTTAACTGTATTAAACTACATTTAAGTGTTCACTGTTCACTTCAGACCTACATTTAAATTATGATTTAAAATGATACAATAATGGAATACAAACATACACTATTAACATACATATTAACATGTGGGAACTATATACAAATATATAAAAAACTAACACACTATGCATTTACTGTCGCTATTCCAGAATATTAAGAATATTAGTCCTAGTTCCTTCATCAATTCAGGCTTCCACACATAGCTTATAGAAATCAATTTATGAATTCAAAACATAAGCACTGAACACCACAAGGTTAAAACTACACCTTGTCTCAGTGTTTGCGAATCAGAGGCTGTTTTTCAAGAAAACGTGCCGAACCTGAGATTTTGGTCAATCAGCAAAAGTCATTTTCACAAAAATATTAATATTTAGTAAACTTTTGGACTGATTAATACATCTCCACATGTGACGTGTAGAAAAATATATGTATTATGGCCATAAATTAAGAATTCATTTCCTCAAAATCATGGCCACACACAAAACAAAATTTGCTTTAACTCAAAACAAGGGAAGAAATTAATAAAAATGTGGTCATAATTTACTAAAATGATTGAACAAATAATAAGTCATGGGAATTCTTCATTTGTGTGAAATATGACAACTTAGAAGCATTCATTTGTAACTACAATAAGAGCGGATCTTAATTCTCAAATGCAAACATACTATGTTAATGCTTTTATAGATGTGAAAATAGATTGCGAATAGAGCTTCTAAAAGATAAAAATGAATTGGTAAATCTTTAGATTAGGGAACACATATTCACTATAAACTAGGAGGAGTTTTTTCCTCAGTAAACTCCTAATTTGCTGCTTATTGATAAGGTACAGTAGTTAGTAAGGTAGTCCTGCAAAATAAGATATGGATGACATAATATGTGCTTTATAAGTAATAATATGCTACTAATATGCATACTAATATGCAACTAGTTAATAGTGAATAGCTCTCCCTAATCCTAAGTGTTACCAATATTATTTTTGTCTTTTTAAAGTTGCATTCAAAATACATTTGGCTGAAATACGTGAGGGGGCCTGTCTGTTTGAACGGGCATGACGCCTCTGAACATTTCCAATCAAGATCTGAGCTGAAAGAGTTCGCCACAGCCATAATTAG
>JAFVLL020019945.1:0-15700 GCA_021397915.2 Tor tambroides | reverse complement strand
GTTACTAATGCATTCAGAATGTTTTTAGTGTTCTCTATGGTTTCTAGGCTGTTCTGGGTGGTTGCTAGGATATTCTGGGTGATTGCAAGGGTGTTGCTATGCAGTTACTGATGTATTCAGAATGTTTTAGTGTTCTTTGTGATTGCTATGGTATTCTGGGTGATTACCAGGGGTTGCTATGTGGTTACTAATGCATTCAGAATGTTTTTAGTGTTCTCTGTGGTTGCTATGGTGTTCTGGGTGGTTCCCAGGGTGTTGCTATGCAGTTACTAAAGTATTAAGACCGTTTCTAGCATAGATATGTATAGATTCCCTATTTGACCGCTCCAGATACGTTGACTCGTCCGCCATTTTGGAGCGTTCAACTTGACGTCATTCACCATAATAATCCAAGAATATTCAAAGATATACATGCGTATAATTTGCTGTTGTAGACGCACACAGTCAACTTGCACTGGGTTCGCAAACCGTTCCAAAAATGGCAGATGGCTTACATATCACGGCCCATAGAAACGTATATATATATCTATGGTTTGTACTGTTCCTTGTGGTTGCTAGAGTGTTTTGGGTGGTTAGTTACCACTGTGTTGCTATGCAGTTGCTAAGGTCTTCTAAGTGATTTTTAATGCACTTCTATGTGGCTGTGAGATTGTTCTATCTGGTTGCTAGGGTGTTGCTGGGTGGTTTCCATGGGGATCTTACAGGGTTCTGCTAACAAAAATCTAAAGGTATTATTGATAGTGTTTTCAAAGTTCAATTCAATTCAAGTTTGTTTGCATAGCGCTTTTCACGATACAAATCATTGCAAAGCAGCTTTATTTAGCATTATATTTAGTAGTAGCTGATCAGTGGTGCTATGTAGTTGCCATGGTGTTCTGCAATGTAGTTGCTAAGGTCTTAAGGGTGGTTTTTAATTAATTATTATGTGGCTAGGTGGTTGCTAGGGCATTGCTGGGTGGTTGCTAAGGTGATCTTATAGGGTTCTGCTAAGAAACTTGTTAAGGTATTATTTATTATGTTTTTGATGTGTTGCTATGCAGTTGCTATGAAGTTTTCGGTGGTTACCACTGCGTTGCTATGCAGTTGCTAAGGTGATTTTTAATGCACTTCTATGTGGCTGTGAGATTGTTTTATGTGGTTGCTAAGGTGTTGCTGGTTGGTTGCTAAGGTGATTTAATAGGGTAAGAAGCCTATTATGCAGAGTATTTTTTTTATGTTGCTATGCAGTTGTTCTGAGTGGTTTCTAAGGTATTGTGGGTGACTGCCAGGGCATTGCTATGCGATTACTAATGTTTTCAGAATGTTTTTAGTGTTCTAGGTGGTTGCTACGGTGTTTCTAGGATTTTCCAAAGTTTTGCTAAAAATTTTTGCTAAAAAGAAATTTGTTTAAGGTATTACTAAGAGTGTTTTTAGAGTATTGCTATGGTGTTTTGGGTGGTTGCCAGGGTGTTGCTATGTGGTGGATGAGGTGTTCTGAATGTTTGTTCGCTGTTTGTTTTTATCTTAGCAAAATACAACTAAAAATACTGATATCTGTCTGTAAAAATAAAACTGAGTGCACTTTTCAAATTAAAAAAATAATAAAAATATTCCAATAGAAATGTGCCTGCTTTTGACCAGTATCCCATTATCCTCTCTGGAGATTCATTCTGAGCCCCGTTTATTCAGCTCCTGAGAGGCTGGTGTGATCAGGGTGGTCTTTTGAGATGGAGCCAGAATGTTTCCTTTCTCTGGTGCCCTTCAGCTGAAAGAAAAAAAAAACGCTTCACAGGCTGAACGAGCGCTGGGTGACGGCGTTATGCAATCCGCCGGTGCCCCGCTGAAGCCTCACGCTCTCAGTGTTTTGTGAATGGGAGCGAGAGGGAGGTGCAGGGGGGAGGAGTTGGACTTGGACCATCCAGGGCTGACTGACGGGTTCCACGAAACCAAAAAACCTCCACATTAAAGAGCAAAACCTGAGAATATACAGGACACTTGACACTGCCGGCCGCCCTGCAACGTCCTAATGAAAGGTGAGTTTTCTCCTGCTATTTCGTGCTCCTTCATGCCTTCAGTGTAATGCGTTCTTGTGTGTGCATGACTTTTCTTAGGTAAATGCAACTCTATAAGTACGTTTGTGTAGCTGTATCACTTTGATTAAATCAAAACCACTTTGTACTGTCACAAATATTATTTTCACCTTCAACTCAATTTGACTTCTTTCCCTTTCTAAATAATTCTAAAGAAAAAAACATGCAAATGCTAGATCAGTAACATCTTACTTAATGTGATTTCATAACAGTGTGGATCTGACTGCAGCATTGTCATATACTATGACCGGTTTCTACATTTTAGAGTAAAAGTAAAGTCTACCAAAGACTCTAAACTAATACAAATGATAGCATAGGAAAGAAGTAATGAGCAAAACACGTGACACAAATAAAAACTCTTTTATATTTGAGCCTCTTGTTTGTCCAGATCCCAGCTTTGCTCATTCCTGCATGTTTTTAAATACTATTGAAGGAAGAATATGTATGATGAGATTGATGCTTTTCATTCACTAAAATATTTGTTTTATAAATACATTTGTATGCATGCAGAATTTACAATACTGTTCAAAAATTTGGGTCAGTAAAATGTTTTTTTTTTATAAGATATTAATACTTTTATTCATTAAGGATGCATTTAATTGATCAAAAGTGACAGCAAAGATATTTATAATGTTACAAAACGATTACAAATAAATACAGTTATTTTGAACCTTCTATTCATGAAAGAATCCTGAAAAATAAAATGTATCACGGTTCCCACGAAATATGTTTTCAACATTGATAATAATCAGAAATGTTTCTTGAGCAGCGAATCAGCATATTAGAATGATTTCTGAAGATCATGTGACTCTGAAGACTGGAGTAATGATGCTGAAAATTCAGCTTTGATCACAGGAGTAAATTACATTTTAACATATATTCACATTGAAAATCGAAATTGTAAAAATGTTTTACAATATTACTGTTTTTACAGCATTTTTGATCAAATAAACGCAGCTTTAGTGAGCAGAAGAGACTCCTTTCAAAAACATTAGAAAATCTTACCAATTCCAACTTCATTAGTTCTAAATGTGCAATTAATTCTTTTTGCTTTCTATAAAAAATGTGGTCAGAATGAATGCAAACTCCACGCATGAGGAATTTCAGTGCTTCATGCATCTACACGAATCTGTCACGTGTGATATACAGCGTGTAGATGTTTTCAGCTATGCAGTTCGTTCCTCTGGGATTTTTCCACTAGCATGTTCAGATTCCCATTGCAACACCATTGCAACATGTGTTATTCTGCTTGTATGATTGAACAAGAAGCCGCAAAGTCACAAAATAAACTCATTAATTTCAATTTGTCAATAGTTAATCAAAATCCTGACAGCTGCACCCATGAAATAAATGTTTGCGAATCAGTTCAATAGCTACGAATCCAAATAATGAGCTGCCGAGCTGAAGGTCCTAAGTGACACACGAGTGGAGTTTGGCCCCGCATTGACTGCGCTGTAATATGTGTTTTTGGATTATTTGATGATCTTTCTGCCTGTACGTTCCAGCTTTATGTCAGCAAGTTTTACTGAGCAGGCAGAGATTCTAGCAAACAGCAACTTTTGGCGAGATGCCAGTTTTATTTGTCCTGCAAGTATCTACCTGCATCGAGAGCTTTTCTATTTTTGACATTTCCTTCAAATAATTTGATGTCACAGATGGCCCAGAGGACATGTTTGCTCTTTCTTATCTAATGAGAAACTGAGAAATGTTTGAGTTCGTATTGATTGATTGCAGGCTTGTCACATAACATTTTGAGACATTTTTGAGATCTCCTTTGAAACTCTAGAGAGATATATGTGAAAGTAGCAGGGTCTTTTTCTTAGGAGAAACATTTGAGATGCAGGAGACTTCAGCTGGTCAGTTTGCATCTACTTGGTGCCTAAAAAAAGTTATTATTTTTTCATGGTATATTTGTTCGAGACATTGTTGAGACATTATTTTATCTTTGAGAAAGCTGAGCACAGTTTGAGATATTTTTTAGATCTCCTTTGAAACTCGAGATGATATATGTGAGATTAGCAGGGTTTTTCCCTCAGATATATCTGAGAAGCAGGAGAATTTAGCAGGTCAGTTTGCATTCCATTGGTGTCTAGGAGAAACTGTTGAGATAATAAGGAGATCTATGTGCAATTATTCTTTTCTTTTGGTATTTTTGAGAAATCTGAGGGCTGTTCGAGGCAATTTAAGATCTCTTTTGAAACTTGGGAAATGATATGAGATTAAAAGGGTTTCTTTTCTCGTGAGAAACATCTGAAAAACAGGAGATCCAAGGAGGTCAGTTTACATCTCATTGGTGTCTAGGAGAAACAGCTGAGATATTAAAGAGAACTTTGAGGAATTCTACTCTCCTTTGGAATCTCTGAGAACTCCGAGAACTGTTTGAGATATTTTTAGATCTCTTTTGTAACTCTAGAGATGATATATAATATTATCAGGGGGGGTTTGCTCTCAGGAGAAACATCTGAGAGGCAGGAGAATTCAGCAGGTCCGTTTGCATTCTGTTGTCTAGGAGAAACAGCTGAGATATTAAAGAGATCTTTGTGGAATTCTTGGAATCTCTGTGAAATTTGAGAACTTTTTGAGATATTTTAGATCTCTTTTAGAACTCTAAAGATGGTACATGTGAGATTAGCAGGGTTTTTCCCCCTAGGAGAAACATCTGAGAAGCAGGAGATTTCTGCGTGTCCGTTTGCATTCCATTGTCTAGGAGAAACAGTTGAGATATTAAAGAGATCTTTGTGCAGTTCCTCTTTTTGAGAAATCTGAGGACAGTTTAAGATCTCTTTTTGAAACTCAGGAAGTGATTTATATGAAGTTAGCAGGGTTTCTTTTCTCATGAGAAACATCTGAGAAGCAGGAGACTTCAGCAGGTCAGTTTGCGTCTTATTGGTGTTTAGGAGAAACAGTTGAGACATTAAAGAGATCCATAGGCAGTTACTCTCTTCTCCTCACGTGAGACATAATTTGGTATCTCTGATCAATCTGAGCTTGAGACATTTTGAGATCTATTTTGAAACTCAGGGAATTATATATGTGAGATTAGGATGGTTTTTGTCCTCAGGAGAAACATCTAAGCAGGAGATCCAGCAGGTCAGTTTGCATCTCATTGGTATCTAGGAGAAACATTTGAGATATTAAAGAGATCTATGTGCAGTTCCTCTTTTCTTTTTTGTATCTGATAAATCTGAGCAAAGTTTGAGACATTTTGAGATCTATTTTGAAACTCGGGAAATAATATATGTGAGATTAGCAGGGTTTTTTTTCCCCTCAGTAGAAACATCTGAGAAGTTGGAGACTTAAGCAGGTGACTTTGCATCTCACTGGTGTCTATAGGAGAAACAGTTGAGATAATAAGGAGATCTATATGCAGTTATTCTTTTCTTTTGGTATCTTTATGGAATCTGAGGACAGTTTGAGACATTTTGAAACTCCAGACAAGATATGTGAGATTTTCTCTGGAGAAACGTCTGAGAAGCAGGGGATTTTAGCTACTCCATTTGAGCTCATATTTGTCTATGTGAAACAGTTAAGATATTAAAGAGATCTATGTGCCACTATTCTTGACTTTGGTACCTTTGGGAAATCTAAGCATGGTTTGGGACATTTTTGAGATCTACTCAATGTATTAAGGAGGTACTATGTTTTTTTTCTAGTGAGAACAGTCTGAGAAGCGGGAGACTTAAGCAGAAAATATCTTTGGTATTAATGATGAATAACTGAGATACTAAAGAGATCCACATTCAGTTTTTTTCAAGCATAATTCCCTGACTTTTAAACGTAGAGTTTGGTAGGCAGATCTGAGCAGTTTGAGATGCTTTTAAGATCTATTCTGAAAGACCTGAGATCACACAAAGAGCACAATCTGAGAAGCAACAGACTTAAGAAGAAACTCCATTTGCTCTCCATCTCATATTTACTGGTGTCTGGGAGAAATGACTGAGATGCTAATAAAGAGATCTCTTTTGTCATTTTTTGTTCCTGCTGGCAAACAGCACACAGAAGCTCAGCTCTATAGGACTAATGTGTGATCTCATCTCTGGCCTTGTGAAAACTGCAGTAAACTGTGATCAAACCACCTCACTCTGAGGTCATCTTCCAAACAAATGGCCTTCCAACCCAGAAGTCTGTTCTACCTCATGCTGCCAGCTCTCCATTCCTTCAGGTGTCTTGTTAATGCAAGAGTCTATTTTTACCAGCCTGGTAATGCTTTTCACTGACAACTGTGACAGTAGAGGCCCTGCGCTGTTTCTGCACAAGAGAAAGAGCATTTTCTCAAGGCCCCTGGCTCTGCGGGACATCCACTATGCTTGTTATTTGAAACCTTAAGTATGTGGAACAGACGTCTGTCCCTCGAGGGATGGAGACAGGGAGACCTCTGAACCTTGGACCCCTGGAGCCTTAAAGCAGGTTTTGCTTCAGGACTCAGTGACCCAACACAGTTGTTTAGGGTACAAAATTCAGGGAAAGTTTGCTTAAAATCAAACCCCGAATTAGGGCTGGGAAAATAAATCGTTGCATCGTGAATCGAGAAATGATTCTGCATCGATTCTGAGATTTTCCGAATGCATCGTGATTCTCTCTCGAATCAATTCTGAGCTTAGTTTTAAAAAGCAGATGGCACTGCATGCTTTAGAAACAGCCTCCGCTTGATTCCAGTTCCTTACATAAAGTTTTTCCTTTTCATAAAGTTCGAAAAGTTTAAAGCGAATTACAAGGGTGTTCCTAGGGATGGCAAGATTCACCAATTCGCATCGGTGCATCAGCATAAAGGTTAACAATGCGATGCATGGATTTAAAAAAGTGTGCATCGGATACAAGTTGGCAATTGGATCGCGATGCATCATTTCTAACATATTTGCATCAGTAAAAAACGATTTTCCATTGCATCGTACTGCACTGAATCACACTGGGTTGAATCGAATCGAAATCGGATCGCATTGCATCATAATAGGGGTGAACTGTATCGCATCAGTAGCTGCTTCACATGTATCTTTAATGTATTGTATCATTGGCTATGTATTGAGATGCATATCAGATTCCAGAGAGAATCGTCATGCATTCAGAATCTATCCATGAATCACAATGCATCGATTTATTGTCACAGCCCTAAATTAAATGTATTTACTACAAAAAAATAAATCCCTTATTTTCTTTAAAAAAAATTATTATTTGCATATTAACTCTTTTTCTCACAAGTCAAAAACCACCTAATGCGAGCGTAAAAACTTTTTTTGCAAATTAAAGGATTTTTTTCAAAATTTGGTGTTTTCATCACTAGTTTCTGATGCAATACTTCAAAATGAACATTAAAACAGGGTGATGGAAACAGCTAGTGAGGCGATTAACTCTTACCCCACCATTGACGGAATTTTCCGTCTTTCTGTGTTTTTACTGTTTTACGGTGCACTGTTTTAAGGCGCTATTACACTTTTTCTGAAAGAGTACTGAATCTCCGGACTGAAACATGGTGAAGAAGATGCAGAAACAAGCGATCACATATGTAAGCAGATTCATATGAAAAATAATGTGATCATCAAGCATTAAACAGCATGTAAATAAAAAATGCTGGCGTGACTGACAACTTTTTAAAAAAACACTGGTGGGAAAAGAGTTAAATGATGACAGAATTGTTAGTTTTTTGCTGAGCCATTCCTTTAAAGGGGACCTATTATGCCCCTTTTTACAAGATGTAAAATAAGTCTCTGATGTCCCCAGAGCATATATGTGAAGTTTTAGCTCAATATACCTCACAGATAAATTTTTACAGCTTGTTAAAATTACCACTTTTAGGGTATGAACCAAAACGCGCTGTTTTGAGTGTGTTGCTTTAAATCCGAGTGAGCTGTTGCTCCCGGAGAAGAGGGCGGAGCTTCAAGAGCTCGAGCTCTGCATTAGCAGTGCTAGCCTTTGCAAATAAACATTCCACTATTAATACAAGCCTGTTATCTTTACAGAACACTACTCAGTTTCAAAGTCAGTCATCTGATGATACTGTGCATAATAAATCCGCGTTTATGAATTACACAGACGGGGAGCACAGCGGGATAAAAATAACAACATAGCTGGTCTCATGCTATCACAGACTTTATAAGTCCCACTTCTGATTATGAGCTCGACAACTTCAAGCGATCGACTCACATTGCTTTCATACGCAACTTTTAACTAACGTTACCACATTCCTATTCACGATCATTCTGGCAGCACTTGAAGGCAGCATCAGTGAAAACACACAGAGACTATGATAGCTTTAGCAATTAGCCTTACAGAGTGACGAGAAGCTCTTTCAGAAAGGCAATTTGGAAAACTAACGCATGATACTTACTTTGTCTGGAGCTGACGTTCGTGCACGAAGCGTTGGTATTGATTCATAAACATTTAGGGGACTTTACCGATTTTTTTCTGGGATATTTCCTTCGAAAATGAAATTTAACCACAGTGTCCTCGGCTCAGATGAGGGGAGATTATGGCGACTCCTATGTTCGTTAGTGCATCCCAAAACACAACACTTGAAAAGCCTCTTTGGCGCTGACATTGTATATATCTCCAGTAATGGCGGACCGCATCTTCTCACTCAGGGCTGTGTTTATGCTAATAGGGCAGAGAGCGTCACAAATGGGCGGGACTTTTTCCCCCCGGTGATGTGCACAGAGGGAGAATCTGAAACGGCTCGTTTGGAGAGACTGTTTATGATTTATTGGTTTTATAAAAAACGTTGGTGGATTTTTAACATTATAGGCTGGTTGTTTTCACACACTGCAGCCACACAACTGTGTTCAAATACCTTATAAAAGTGATTTTTGCATAATAGGTCCCCTTTAATGTCTTTGATTTGGTCTTGATTGTGACGGGGCTGCTGAAAGCACAGATGAGTCCGACCCGTTAATTCAAGCTGACAGATATGAACCCAGTGAGTGAGTCTTCTGTTTCGCACACAGAGAGAGTCTTTTCCCACAATGCTAGTGTGATCTGTCACTATCATGGCATACAGCAGACGTGATGTCGTCACCAGTAATGCACTAGAACAGGGACGGCTCACACAGAAATGAGTTCTGTCATCATTTCATCATTACTAACCTTCAAATCAAAAACATTTGCAGTCTTGAGTGCCTGTTGTTCATAGTGTGTTGCTATGTGGATGCTAAGGTGGCCTGGGTGTTTTTTAACATGTTGCTATGCAGTTTTAAGCATTCAACAGTAAGTGTTGCTATGTAGTTGCTATGTGGTTGCTAAGAAGTCCTAAGTGTTTTAACATGTTTTAACATTTTGCTATGCAGTTCTAAAAGCATTCTAAGTGTTTTTGTCATGCTGCTATTGAGTTACTAGGGCGTTGCTATGTGGTTGCTATGGTGTTCTGAGTTTTTTTAACATGTTGCTACACTAAGTGTTTTATTGCATACTGCTATGCAGTTGCTAGGGCGTTGCTATGTAGTTGCTAAGGTAGCCTGAGTGGTAATGTTGCTACAGTATACAGCTGCAAAAGTAGTTAGTGTGTTTTTAGAGTGTTGCAATACAGTTCCTAGGGCATTGCTGTGTGGTTGCTAAGGTGTTCTGAATGTTTTTAACATGTTGCTATGCAGTTGCTAGGGAGTTGCTATGTGGTTGCTAAGGCAGTCTGGGTGTTAACATGTTGCTATACACTTGCAAAAACAGTCGAGGGGCCCTATCATACACCTGACGCAATGCGCAACATGACGCAAGTGGTTTTTGCTAGTTTC
The DNA here is from genome assembly GCA_021397915.2 of Tor tambroides. Lineage (NCBI taxonomy): Eukaryota > Metazoa > Chordata > Actinopteri > Cypriniformes > Cyprinidae > Tor > Tor tambroides. The sequence continues at coordinate 5,916 of JAFVLL020019945.1, read as the reverse complement.
AGCCTGACACAGTTATCATTTTCACATCCTGCACCACGTTGTTTAAATAGCAAATGCATTTGTGCACTCATGGGCATGCTGGTCTGAAAACGAGGTGTGTTCAGGGGCATTGTTGGCGCGTTGCTATTTTTAGGCATCTGAAATAGACTGCGCCATTGACCAACTAAAACCTGGTCTAAAGTCAATGGCGCAGTATTTATTTATTTTTGTTATTTAAAGAGCGCGTTAGTAATATGCGCCTATAGCCAGGTACAGTCTTTTTATTACACACACAGGGATGCACAGCAGCACACAAACATGCCAAATATTAAAAATTAAAGGATTACAGTGTAAAAGATTATTATTGTGTAGGCTACATAAATATAAAAAGGCCTACATGTCATAATGGATAGTCATTGCGTGTATCTATTTGCTCGCGCACAATCAGCTCCATCTCTGGAGATGAGTTCAGTCTTTGCTCTTGCAAATTCTGCCGTGTAAATAGCGAAATCTGCCACGGTGCAAGCGCAACTGGCTCTTAAAGGGAATGGGAGATGAGACTCTGATTGGTTTATTGCACGTTATGCCCAAAACACACACATTACTCATTAAGAGAATAGGGACAACCCTTTTAGACCATGCGCCGACCGTTTTTTCCCGTCGTTAAACTAGCAAAAGTGGATTCGGACACGCCCATATGCGCCTTGCGCTTTAGACCATGCGCTTAGATCCTTAAAATAGGGCCCGTGTTTTTAGAATGTTGCTATACAGTTGCTAGGGCATTGCAGTGTGGTTGTTAAGGAGTCCTGAGTGTCTTTAGCATGTTGCTATGCTGTAGCAAAACCATTCTATAATAAGTGTATTGTTTTATGTTACTATGCAGTTGCTAGGCCATTGTTTTATGGTTGCTTAGAATTCCTTAATGTTTTTTAATACGTTGCTATGCAGTCATAAAAGCATTCCAGTAAATTTGTGTGTTGCTATGCAGTTTCTAGGACGTTGCTATGTGGTTGCTAATGTGCTCTGAGTGTTTTTAATATGTTGCTACAGTAAATATTTTATTGCATATTGCTATTCAGTTGCTAGGGCGTTGCTATGTGGTTGCTAAGGAAGTCTGAGTGTTAACATGTTGCAAAAACAGTCATTGTGTTTTTAGAGTTTTGCTATGTAGTTGCTAGGGCATTATCTTATGGTTGCTAAGGATTCCTGAGTGTTTTTAACAATGTTGCTATGCAGTTGTAAAAGCCTTCTAAGTGTTTTTTGCATATTGCTATGCAGTTGCTTGGGCGTTGCTATGCAGTTGCTAAGGTAGCCTGAGTGTTTTTATCATGTTGCTATGCAGTTGCTAGGGCATTGTTGTGTGGTTTCTAAGGTGCTTTGAGCGTTTATAACATATTGCTTGGCAGTTGCTTGGATGTTGCTGTATGGTTGCTAAGAATTTCTGAGTGTTTTTTTTACATGTTGCCATGCAGTTGCAAAAGCATTCCAGTAAGTTTTTTGTGTGTTGCTATGCAGTTGCTATGTGGCTGCTAAGGAGTCCAGAGTGTTTTTAAACATGTTGCTATGCAGTTGCAAAAATATTCTATGTGTTTTTATTGTGTTTCTATGCAGTTGCTAGGGCATTACAGTGTTCCAAGTGTTATTAAACCTGTTATGTGGTTGCGAAACCAAGTGGTTTTTTTGCGTGGGTGTGTGTGTGTGTGCGTGTTGCTATGCAGTTGTTAAGGTGCTCAGAGAACGTGTTTTGTTTCATGTGGTTGTTAGGGTAATTTGGGTTCTGACCAATGGTAACTTAGGTGTTCAGCTTGTTTTTTGAATGTTGTTATGTGGTTGTTGTAGTGTTCTGATTGTTTATTGTGCATTTATAATTTTTTTTGCATGTTGCCATGGTGAAACTAAGATGTTCCGAGTGTTTTTTAAGTTTAGTGAAGTACATCAGCCCTTTATATCCCTGAGTTTTTCACATGCTGTTTTTGCCATCTGTTTTGTATAAATCATTACAGATCAAATGGCTTCTGAATGTGACAGTTACAAATGTCATGACAAAACATGCAGTAATATGCCAGGAATTGAGTGGGTCCACTGCATTCACACAGACATACAGTCTTCTGCTGGTTTTTGTTCAGACTGGTTTACGAGCTGCATTTATGAAAGGATCTGGTCTGAATAGGTGTGTTCAGGTTTCATATCTTCTCGTTTTACGAGAAAAAAAAAAGTTCTGTTTCAATGTGAATGAAAACACTGTTTGTTTCTCTAGCTGTCTTTTGATTGGGAGACTTTCATTTAAAATATTTAAATTAATTACATAGTACATTGATTAATTAACCAAAATAGCCACATAGGATTCGTTGCGTTATATTTTGTAATTAACTGAATTAAATGACAGTGAGTGCTACTCTTGACCGAACAGCAGTCATCAGATTCATCTTTTGTTTTCAAACAGGAGAGAAAGAGATCACGACCAAGATGGACCCGTCTAATGGGCTAAACCGGCCGCTGGAGATTGTCCCACACACGGAGGTGAAGATGAAGGACAGAGGACAGTGGAGCAACAAGCTGGAGTTTGTCCTGTCGGTGGCCGGAGAGATCATTGGACTGGGAAACGTGTGGCGCTTCCCATATCTCTGCTACAAGAACGGTGGAGGTGAGGAGATGCAGAGGTACCATGATATATACTGTGGTACTGACCATTGTACATGTCCAAAACATGATATTACTACGATACCATGTTAAAAGCCTGTTATACCATGGTTCATCTCCTAAAAATGGTATTACAATGGTAAATCACAGTTTAACATAATATTACCATGAACATGTCCATAAACTTCAATTACAAAAATGCTCCAAAAAGTACCATAGTGCTACCATGGTATTTTGGACATGTACCATGGTATTCTGGAAAATGAATTGGTACATGAACTGGTACCATGGTATATATAAAAGTAACATTGTAACATGTCCAAAAAACATGCAATTTACCATGTTACATATCAGAAAACAGGGCATTACCATAGTACATGTCCAAAAAAAAAAATGTGTGTCTAAAAAAACATGGAGTTACAAAAGTATATATTCTAAAAATCATGGTTTTATCATTGTACATGTCAAGAAACATGTTATTTACATAGTACGTTAAAAAAGTATTATCATGGTACATGTCCAAATGCATGGGACTATCATGATGCATGTGCAAAATATGGTATTACCATGCTGCATGTCTAAAAAAAAAACAAGGTTTTATCATGATGCATGTACAAAACATGGTATGACCATTGTGTATGTCCAAAAAATGGGGTATTACCATGGTACATCTAAAAAACAAAACAAAAACAAAGTATTATCATGTTCAAAAAATATAATATTACCATGGTACATGTACAAAAGCATGGTATTACCACAGTACATGTCCCAACAATATGGTATTACCAGAGTAAATGTCCAAAAAAAAACATGGTATATGTCCAATATGGCCGCTCTACCAAACGAAGCCCCGCCTTCTGAGTAAAAGAGCCAATCGCTAATCGCTAAAGTCATCGCATCACTGCAGCTGAAAAGAGTTTCCCTTTCAGATGCAAAATTTATGGGAGGAGAGTATTAAAATGAATCACGCAACGCGATTTACTAACCTTTGCGCTCCTCAAATTACTGGTATTTGCATTAAAGTCTTAAAGCAGGCAGTAATTTGAGCTGCTCTTGGTAGACTGTGCTGGTCATTATGGAAATGAGATATAGGGTCTGTGTTTTTTAATGTGCACCTTGTCAGTAAATCACCCGCAGAATTTTCTCCTCCCATCAGCGCTTTTATGGAATTGTGCTCTAACACTAATTTGCCCTGTTTTGTAAATCTGGCCCTAAATGTCCAAAAAAACATGGTATATGTCCAAAAAACAAAGTATTAGTATGGTACAAGTCCAAAAATATACAATTTCCTTAGTTTATGTTTAAAAATGAACATGTCCAAATGCATGGGACTACCATGGTACAAATTCAACATATGGTATTGCCATAGTACATGTCTAAAAAACAAGGTTTTATTATGATACATGTACAAAAACATGGCATGACCATGGTGCATGTCCAAAAAATAGGGTATTACCATGGTACAGCTAGAAAAACCCAAAGTATTATCATGGTACATGTTAAAAAAAATATATCTTACCATGATACATGTGCAAAGCATGACATTACCATGGTATATGTCCCAACATTATGGTATTACCAGAGTAAATGTCCAAAAAACATGGTATATATCCAAAAAACACAGTATTAATGCTCAAAAATATACAATTTCCTTAGTATATGTTAAAAAAAAATATGGCATTACCATGGTACATGTCCAAAAAAAAACAAAAAAACTAAGTATGATCATGGTACATGTCCAAACTGATTTAATCAGTTAAATTGTCATTAAAAGGCTCGTCTCAGCAGTTCATGTGGGGTAACGTGCCACCGTCAGCTCTCATGACTCACACTACAGAGGTTTAGCAGGTAAACCAGCGAGTCAACATCAGTCCAGTGCTAGTTGACACCCCTGCGGGGGAAAGAGTGTTCGTTCAGTCACCTGACTGACAAACGTGAGCGGAGAATGTGGGACGTGTCTGGACACTTTCCCTCACGAGGGCTGCGCTCGAGTTCATTCAGATCCAGAGCTGGCTGTGATCAGGTTATTTAATGGTTATTTAATAAGTTTAGAGCAGGGGTTTCCAAACTATTAGATGCCACCGATGCCAAATACGATCATCCTCATGCGAGGGACCCCCCCAATTCAAAAATGTTCATATATAAAGACCCAATTAACACTGTGAAAAGTTTAAATTATAAATGTGTAAAATATAATTTGTAAAATATTTAAATTCTGTCATTAGATTGTTGCATTTTTTTCTACTCACTAAGTTATTGTTGGATGTATTATTTATTTAAATCAAATTTTAATTTATTTTAGTGCATATATTTATTTTAATACATTTATTATTTATTTACGTATTCATTTATCAAATGTATTAATTTATTATTTATCATTTTTCTTTTTAATCAAATTTTTTAGTTTGATCTTGTTTTTCTGTGGTTACATTACAACAGAATTTTTTTTTTCTACTCACAGTTGTACGATTAATGTATTATTTATTTTAAACAATTTATTTATTTCAATCAGTTTATCAATGTATCATTCAATTAAATATTTTTTTAATTTACATATATTTATTAGTCAATTATTTTTAATTACACTTACCAATTAATTTATTTAAATTAGTTTTAGTTTTTTAATTAGTTTTAGTCCATTTTTATTTATTTTGATCTTATTTTAATGTAATCAAATGTATGTATTTATATAGTTATTAGTTAAACTTATTTTTATTATTATTATTTTTTTTAACATTGTTTTTCTCTAAACATTTCCACATACCCCCCCTAGCACTCCCTTGCGGCCCCCATGGGGTCTCCGGACCTCAGTTTCTAAACCCTTGGTTTAGAGGATCCAACTGGGCAGTGAAAGTTGAGGATTTGATAAGGATCGACACAGATCCCGAATGTGTTTAGCGTTTGCCAGGTGTTTGTGAAACTGACCCATTGATCCAGCAATTGGCCTTATGAAAGCGTTACCAGTTCAGAAGGTGAAAGGTCACAGCTGTTGTTTGATCAACCCGTAGCATGTGTCCATACAGAGACGTTTGGGCCTTTGGAAACATCTCTTACGTTTGCTGAAGTCTGCAGCTTCTCCTGAGAAAGAGACCTCAGTAATCTCACACATTTCTCCCCGAGAGTTTCAAACTGTGCTCAGATTCTCCTTCTTTATCCTCTTCCAGGTGCATTTTTCATTCCCTACCTGATCTTCCTCTTCACCTGCGGTATTCCCGTGTTTTTCCTGGAGATTTCTCTGGGTCAGTACACCAGCGAGGGAGGAATCACATGCTGGAGGAAGATCAGCCCGCTGTTTGA
>JAFVLL020019944.1:10000-18518 GCA_021397915.2 Tor tambroides | reverse complement strand
AACAACTTTAAAGGAGATTTTCTCAATATTTAGATTTTTTTGCACCCTCAGATTCCAGATTTTCAAATATTGTTCTATCCTAACAAACCATACACTAATGGAAAGATTATTTATTCAGATTTCAGATGATGTATAAATATCAGTTTCAAAAAATTGACCCTTATGACTGGTTTTGTGCTCCAGGGTCACAAATGTGTATTTGGGATGTTCTTTCCACTAGTCTGAAAGAAGACATGATATGGAAGCAAACTCATTCACGTGTGCGTATCTCTCACTACAGGTGGTCTGTCCTGACCCCGTTCAGCAGATTATCACAGGTGCTGACGAGCTCGGCTCCCCGCGTGTTATCAAACACAGCCGATAGAGTTTATGACAAACAGTCATACTGAATTTCATCATGAAGCGCTGGAATCCTGCTAAACGCTGAGTCTGTTGAGGGTTTGTTCTGTGTTGCGTTTGCAGTAAATCAGGTGATGTGTGTTTGTGGAGCAGCGCTGAGATCTCAGAGATTCGTCCAGACCAATGCCTTTCTAAATCCGGCCCGGTAAAGCGCTTTACACGTGAAGAGCAGACATCAGTACGAGATTCACTCGATTCACTGATTCAGCTCAAACACCAGTCACCATCGATCACTCTTCATGTGTTCCCAACAATATCTGCAGCTCTGACCTAATAATCAGAAAAGATCTGTGAAATATCAACCAGCTAACACCTTACAGTAAGAGTTATTATTAGGTGAATCATGAACTAACAAAGAAAACAATTCCTTTAATGTTCATACTAGTTGTATAAATGAACACTAATTCATTAGGAATTAACAGTGGACACTAATCTATAAACATGATGATCATTAATGTAGATGAGTAAGTGCTGCAATGATTGTTAGTTCATGCTAATGATCTGAATCTTACTGTGCGTTTAGACTGAGAGTCTGTAATAAAACTACACCGGTTTATCTAAAACACACAGTTTCTGCTGTCAGAAGCGGTCAGTGTTGTGGTTTATGTGAAATACAAGATTAAGTGTGACCTTTGCACAACACACACTAACTCACTCCTGCGGCCGGCTGATTAAACTTAACCAATGAACAATCACTCCTACTTTTCAGGTTCAAATTAGACTGGTCTACTTTTATGTAACTGACTTGGTATGAGATAACTAACCAGTAAGACTAGTCTAAGGGATTGACAGTATGAGCATTTGATGAGCGTAAAATATGTTCTGAAAACTTCAAAAAGGTCATAAAAAGTCTTAAATATCTTAAAGTCTTTAGTTTAAGAAGTCTTGAGGGCAGAAAGCTGGAATTGCGGTACAACATTTCAAAATAAGAGTCTAAGTGTATTTCGTTTATAATTCCGTGTACTTGTTTATAATTAAAGGTCCCACATTATGCAGTATTTTTTCACAATTAGCTGTATCACAACTGTACACAAACAGATAATTCTCTGTTTAAAACATTAATAACACTAATTAATTATTAAATAAACAGTTTGAAGTAGAAATATTTAAAAACCTAGTGTACTTTTTGCATTCAAATAAATTATTTTGCTTGTAAATGTCTCATTGTATCCATCTATTATGGAAAAATCATGTGTTCCTAAATTTTTCAAATTAAGAGCTCTTGTGCTTCTTGAGAAAAAAGCACGCATTAATCCCCACCACTGTATTTACAGTAGAGCTGCACGATTCTGGATCAATTCACAATCACGTTTTTTTGTTTGTTTCAAATAGAGATCATGATTTTCCCGTGATTCTGAACTAAAAAAATAGTGTGTAATTTACTAGAGGCCGTGACAAAATATGAATTATTTAAAAAAATATTTATCAATTAATTTATTTAATCAACCAACCAATTTTTAATATAAAAATTACATAAAATTGGTTTCAATGAATGATTCAATGATTAAAAACTTCATTGTTTCATCACCGGATGAATCGGCGTTTTTGAACGAATTTTTAAGTCACTTTTGGCCACCTAGTGGCGAAACAATGCTATCGACACAAAGCTATTTGAAGCGCCAATTACTTTCAAAAGATGATTTGCTCTATTTTGATCGCTACCATAGACATATAAACCTTTTATCCCAGTATTTCTGTGATGCAATCATTAATATTAAGACAGAAATAATACTGCGTGGTTGAAAAGACAGCTCTAATTTTACAGTATCTCACACAGCAGCTTGTTTCTCAAGCCTTCAGTGTGATGAAGCAGAATCTGAACGCTGATGTCAATCTGCTCTGTGTTTCACAGACATGGCTGAACCCATTCATCAGATCAGCACCAATAACGACGGCGCACACACGCGAGAGCAGGTGCCCCACACGCTCGTCACACGCAAAGAGAAGGTGCATACAGCTGACCAATCAAACCTCTGAAAACACACACTGCAACATGACACCAGAGGAATCAAACGAGTTCAGAGATCACAATGTGCCATTAAATCTGACATGAGGATGATGGAAAAAAAGTCACTGTTTGATTGGGTACTGAAATCATTAGACTCCACCCACTTCCATTGATTGACACTTTCCATGAAAGTCAGAAACAAACCAGAGCTGGAGGTAAACATGCCAATGGATGGAAAGAAAAGGCTCGGATATAACAAATATGGTGCTAAATAATGAAATATATCAAATGTCATGTTTGGTGTAAGCTGAAACGCTTCAGAGAGCTGGTTAATGTGTTCTAGAAGAGCGCTTACTCTTTACAATCACACAAGATATCAGCACAGCTCAAAGCTAACATATCACTGAATTCATTCAATAAAAGTATTTGCCAAATGGATAACTATTACATCCTCTCTTACTCATGTGCAAGTGTTTGTATATTTCATACTGCTGCGAGTGACTGATCAGTTCCTCCACTGGCTGCGGTAGGAATGGGCGTATCGATCCTAAAGCATCAATATATCCATACTGATGTGAGTATCGATACTCAAATAAAAAATATTGATACTAAGGTGTGTTATACATACACTATATTGCCAAAAGTATTGGGTCTCCCCCTTCTAATGAACAGGTTTGACTACTTTAGTAATTTCTATGAGTATAAATCTTAATGTTGAAGCATATAATGATATTCTAGGAAATTGTGTGCTTCTAATATTATAGCAACAGTTTGGACAGGACCCTTTTCTATTCTAACATGACAATGCCTCTGTGTATAAGACAAGGTTCAAAAAGAAAATGATTGATTGAGTCAGTGTGGAAGAACTTGACTGGTCTGCATAAAACCAAGTCCTAATCCCAGTTGAACACTGGCTCTGGTGTGACTGTAAATGCAGACCTTGAGCCAAAAACTCATCACCAAACACCAATGACTTGTACATACACTATATAGACAAAAGTATTGGCACCCCCTTCTTTAGAACAGAAAAATGCACTTCCAGATCTGTGGCAACAACGATGGGAACATAATTCATGTATTTAAAAATTGTATTTCCATCTCTGTTGCAACAGTTTTGGAAGTGTCTAAAATGACTGAACCCATATGTACAAGTCATTGGTGTTTGGTGATGAGTTTTCATCCCTATAGTGAGTTAGGATGTTTCTGACTCTGTTGCTGTGTGTGTGTTTTGTAGTGCGGTGAGCTGGTGTATGAGAAGCGTCACTATGAGAAAGCGCACTGGGCCTGTATCACGGTTCATGAGGACACGTATGAACAGAGCATCTGCTACGGCTTCATGAAGATCATGAGATACATCTGCCAGCAGAACTCGGCAGGTCCATCAACTCCTTCAGACTCTGACAGACGCTCAACTCCTCCTCCAGACTCACACTAGTGCTGGGTGATATGACAAAACACAAAATCCAGATTCAAAATAACAGTTTTGTTTATTTCATGTTTAACTGGTCAACTTACTAACTGGTTAACTGCAACACAATTCAAGTAACATTCTCTTTATGAACAAAGTTCTGTTCCAAGTGCAGCACACATGAAGTTCATCATGATGTAAATGTACAAAAATGATCTTTGCAGAAAAGATGCATCAAATATGAAGGCAAATATTGAACAAGCTTGTCTTAAACATATCCTATATGTTCAGAAATAATACAAAATGAGAAAAATGCACAACATTTCTTAACCGAAATTTAGACATTCAGTTTTAGAGATCAGCTTAAAAATGTTGAGATGATTCAAAGTCATGACTGTCAGTGTCACAGCAGCAATTATTAACAGCTTCCAGTCTGCTAGCATCATGCAAACATCAGATATCAGACATACAGTAGCATCATTTTTCTATGTAAACATGCACTTGATGGATGTGTTTGACCGTTGCACACGAGTCTTGTGTCTTTTGCATTGTCTTGCATCTAAAAACACGGCGCTCGAGTTAAAGCAGCTCAGCTGGCGTCTCATAAGCTTGCATTTTTCCTGTTTCAGCACAAATGCATTCTGTGTGGATATCAGGACTAGTGATGTGTTCTTCATCGAGCACATCATGTGCTCACATCAAAGGACTGACAACGTCTCTAATTGTAACATTTGAGAATATATATAGACCCTCTAACTCTAGCACTCTCTATTCTAATTCTATTCTATACAGGGTTCCCACTCTAAGCCAAAGGTCAAATTCCCTGACCTTTCACTGACTAAAAAGCTGAATCTCCATGACCTATAACGAACAGAAAAACAGGTCGCTGTTGTGCTGAGCAGACAAATATCAGCCATTTGCAAGCTTTATTTACTTGTAGTTAAACACACATACACACTACTTCATTTTTTTTTTGCTTTTACCCAGTAAATGCACTTTGATATTTTCCTGTAATATTTCTACAGAATTTATGGTTTTTATGGTTTAAGGGGTTAAACGCTCTGAAGGATTTTCTGTTTGTCATTATGTTCATCATTCAGTCTTTTTATTTCTTCACATTTAGTTGTTTTTCTGTCGTCTACTTTTAACACCCAATCTGTGAAGTGGTTGTTTTGTAGCCAAAGCTTTTGTTTTTGTAGTCAAACTGACATTTTCCTGGCATATTTGCCTTCGTTAACAGGTACTGGTGACTGCATTCAACTAAAGCTGACGAGCGGGAAGGGAATAAAATGATGCTAAAAAATAAGCATAACCATAACAACAGACAAAACGCATGAAACAACGTGATTAAAAAAAAAGGGTATAGAAAAATTACATTGATACATGGAAACTAAAATTTAAAGCAACAAACAAAAATCCCTGATATTCCATGACTTGAACAAATATATATAAAAATCCCTGACTTTCAGACCTTTTAAAATTCCATGATATTCCAGAAATTCCATGATTGGTGGGAACCCTGTCTATTTAAAAAAACAAAAATAAAAAACTTGCCCCTTTTAGACTTGCACTTTATTCATTTACTAAATATAATGACTAAAAACTAACACTAGCTCTTCTAAATCTTTTTGTATTGTTTTCTTTTTTATGTATTATACAATTAACAAAAGCAAAAAGGCCTCTAACACTAGCTTGCTCTATTCTTTTTCTATTCTATCTGTTTTTATTTTTATTTATTATATAATAAAAAACCCTTGCTATGTTTACTGCATTAAGCTAACTGAGACTTGTCATAGCACTTGCGTATCATTGCTCGTTTGTTGGTTTTGATTGCTTCTGTTGTCCTCATTTGTAAGTCTCTTTGGATAAAAGCATCTGCTGAATGACTCAATGTAATGTAAATATTGCTCAAGCATGTGATGTCTGGATCGTCTCTGCAGGCAGTTATCTGGGCATGACGATACCCATCGTGACGGTGGTGCGGACCGATGAGATGCACAGCACTCTGTCGCGGGCCGTGACCGTAGCGTATTACCTGCCCAGTCCGCTCCAGAGTGACCCGCCGCGGCCGTACGACCCCGAGATCACCATCGAGCAGTGGCCCGCCGCTATCGTCTACACCAGGTGAGAAACACAGAAACAAGCCGCACGATTCCTCCTTCATTCACACGAACCTCGAGCACGATTACAGTAATGCACGCACTCTGGAGGCCATGGGTTTGATTCTCAGGGAAAACAAGAGCTGATCAAATGTTAGCGTAAGCTGCTGCGGATAAAAGAGTCTGCCAGATACATTCAATTCTGCTACAGCTAATCGTGTGTCTGTAAAACCAGTCAACACCAATCCATCGAGTGCTTTACATGAGCTGTTATTGTCTGTTCATTACACTGAAGCTGCTTTGAAATCTGCATTGCAGAAAGCAGTATAGAAATTAATCTGACTTAACATTAAATAAATCTCCACATGGGAATTATCTCTAATTATCACCTCTAAATGACAATTCAGACCATTTACAGATCAAATAACCTTAGTTTCTTTATTATATATTATAATAATAATTACATTCACAAAATAATTATTATCCTATTAAAATAAATTCTGAAGATTCAAGTGTTCAATTATGAATTTATGATTTTTCCACTTGATTGTAATTATGTATTGGTTTTTCCAAGTAAAATTTCTCAGCAATTTCTACTTCTGTTTTATTTTTATGTATATTCATTCTAAAAGAACGTTCTAGAGGTGCTACTTCAGCTAAATGCATAAATTCAAATATATATCAGTTCGAAAATACACTTCAGAATTACAATTTGGATCACTTACAGCTCAAATAATGTTTTGTTTAATTAACAGAAACTAGGAATATTATAACAATTAATTAAAATAAATTCTGCAGTTTCAGGAGATTCAAGAACTGAATGTTGTTCAGTGTTCAGTTATGAATTTATGACTTTCCACTTGTTTGTGATTATGCAGTATAGGTTTATTATTTAAGTAAACGTGCACTCACAAGTGGCAGTTTCTGCTAAAAATATTTTATTTGAATGTATATTCATTATAAAGAACTTCCAGGCCTGTGTTTCCCACAAGTAGATTGTTGAAACCACTGCTGTTGGAAAATGCAGCCGCAAAGCCTAGAAATCAGACTTCTCTTACATATTAGAAAAATGATTTTGGTTCCTGTTTCTTTAAAAAAAAAAAAAAAAAAAAAAAAAAAAAAAAAAAAGGACATTTCTGACCCTGCAGCACAAAAGCAGTCTTCAGTAGCACAGGTATATTTGTAGCAAATGTCCTATCCTAACAAACCATACACCAATGGAAAGATGATTTATTCAGCTGATGTATAAATCTCAATTTCCAGAAACTGACCCTTAAGACTGGTTTTGTGGTCCAGGGTCACATTTGTTGAGGGAATTAATGAAAATAATAATCCATCTGAATCCCACAGACCTCCACTGTAAGTGTTCTACAGTAAACAGGGACGAGTCAAAATGATTTGAACTCATTTTAAACCGCCATCTTTCCTGTAACCGTGTCACATGACTCTGATTTCAGGGCGTTCACGGGCGCCACTAACGAGCTGACCATCATCCACGAGATCACCAGTCTGGCCGAGGCTCTGGACCGTCCAGCCGTCTGCGTCAGCGACTCCTTCATCGTGGCCGGATACACCAACCCCGCGGCGGCCCACCGGCAGAACGAGATCTGGTTCCTGGAGCGGCCCTGAGCCGCCTCTACCCACAATCCTCTGCGCCTCTCAGAGACAGTCATACTGTAGTTCCTGATTCCCCCACGAGCAGAGCTGCTGAACACATTTATATGTGTCCCTGGAGCACAAAAGCAGTCTTCAGTAGCACAGGTATATTTGTAGCAATAGCCAAAACTACATTGTATGGGTCAAAATTATCCATTTTTCTTTTATGCCAAAAATCATTATGATATTAAGATCATGTTCCATGAAGATATTTTGTACATTTCCTATATCAAAACTTCATTTTTGATTAGTAATATGCATTGCTAAGAACTTCATTTGAACAACTTTAAAGGAGATTTTCCTCAGTATTTTGATTTTTTTGCACCCTCAGATTCCAGATTTTCAAATAGTTGTATCTCAGCCAAATATTGTCCCAAAAAATTGACCCTTATGACTGGTTTTGTGGTCCAGGGTCACACTGATTATAAGCTACACTGATATAAACTGGACGTCGATCTCTCTGTGAAACGCTGTTGCTGTAAGACAATCATCACATACCTCCTGTCTATCCATCTCTCTCTAGAATCAATGCTTGTGCAGTGATAATCAGCAAATCGATATAATAGATGCACATTTATCTATATATTATATTGTCATAGTGCTATTTTTGTTAAGTATTTTTTTAAACTTCTCTGTTACAAGCACAGATGTGAAACTGTAGTTTTCTGAATGAAGTGATTGAGTTGATCTCTGATCAGTGTTTGACGGCTGTGAATGTAAACTCAGTATAAACACTACAGCCACTGTGAATTTCTGGATGCTTCTGTTCTGATCTGAATAAACTATTACTGAATCACACGCTGACCCGAGTGTCTTCACTTTAAACTGGCCCGTAATGACTGATGACGTCAGATCAATCAAAACCAACACAAAGCTGAACTCACAGAGAACATCAAGTTCAGGGTTTGCGCCGAAAATAATGCATCCAGTTTTCATAAATTAACACAGACCATCATCTACTTGCACATCAGGTTACAGAAGGGTGGAACATTTCTGCTGCATATCCAA